>JASCZW010000286.1:0-101862 GCA_034211315.2 Aedes japonicus
AAAAAAGGGAGCCAATTAAATTAGGCCCCTCAATAATGGGAAAGCTATAAATGAAATGGGCTGCAAAATTGAATTTCTTCTGACCACAATTAAATCTGCCTCTATTATGTTGATACCGACCTGAACTCAGTAGGGGGAGGAAATTAAATTTCTTGTTTGTTGTGTTGAATTGCTAGGTTATTATTTGCTGGCCGTACCAATGACTTTTAGATATTTTGTAACAATGTTGTATTTATTTTGTTTTGTTGTTTCCTGTTATTAAATCTTAGAGCGAAATAGTACTGGCGGAAAATTCAATATTTCAATACCTAAGCGGGTCATAGTTTCCGCGCCACTTGTAGTTGACCGTCTCAGATTTGAACAAGCTTTCAGGAATTGTTCATAAAACGCCTATGATGTATGTATGATATGTACTACCACCCATTGTAGCACGGAACTAAGTCCAACAACGTCATCGAATTGAGTAGTCCCCGACATCGGATCTACCCTTCTCCAACGGAGAATTACCCGCCTGTGGATTCCAAAAGCGAACGACGGTGAGTCATTTAGCTCTCACATACTCACGCAATTGACTCGAGTAATCCTGACTGCGAAACTACCGAACTCGACAACCAGCAACTCCACAAAACCACTCGCTTCTTGACTCTCCCGCCATTTTCGCTGCAGAGCCGGCATGATTTGCGTTATGGCTCCGTTGATCGCATTCCAAACACTTTCGTCACGACACATTCTATAGACTACGTTAACTGGGCTGGTATCTGCCCCGCAAGAGCAAGTCTCGCTTCGCATTGATCCAAATCTTGGGCACTCAAAGGCCACGTGCTTCGGTGTCTCTTGGACGTCTGGGCACTCCGGATAAAAGAGTGACGCTGCATGTCTGAATCGATGCAAATATTGTCTGAAGCAATGATGGCCGAACAGAAACTGCGTAAGCTAGAAATTTACCTCTCCGTGCTTCCTTTTCATCCAGGTCGACGAATCCGGTATGAGCAGGTACGTCCATCGACCGTTGTCTCTTTTTCGTTGCCATTTATTCATTTTTCCGCTGATAACATTCACTGTCCTCCACAAGAGTGATGCCAATCGGTATCATTCCGGCAATGACGCAAACTGCCTCCGATGAAATAGTTCGGTACGCACTCGCGACTTGCATGGCCGTGTGCCTGAACGTACTGTTCAACTTTGCCCGGTTTCGCTTGGTTTCCAGCGCTGCAACCCAGGCTGGACCTCCGTATCTTAGTATCGATGATGATACACTAGCCAGTAGACGCCACCTACTAATTCTAGGTCCGTAGCTATTCGGCAGGATTTTGGCTACCGCATTGATGGGTTTCGCCGCCTTCCCGCAGATATAATCTACGTGGCTGTTGGAATTTAGCCGGTCGTCAATCATCATACCCACATACTTCAGCACGCGCTTCGAGGCTATGGCAAGCCCTCCAATGACGATTTCTGCACGCTGTACCGCTTTGCAGTTGCTGACCATTAGCACCTCCGTTTTGTGGTGGGCTATCAGCAGCTATCAATTAAGCCGATTGCATTTTCACTTCTTCCTGTGTGTCGCCTTGCACTGATAATACTATGTCATCTGCAAAGCCAACGATCATTACACTTTTGGGATGTTTCAGCGTCAGCCCGTCGTTGTACATCCCGTTCCAAAGTGTTGGGCCAAGGATGGAACCTTGCGGAACACCCTCCGTGATGTTCACCGATTTCCGCCCCACGGAGGCTCGTAGATCAGCACCCGGTTCTGAAAGTAACTCTTCAGAATTCTGCACAGGTAATCAGGAGGGTCTTCTGTGCAGCAACTCGGCAATAGCCTCCCATCTGGTACTTTTGAAGGCATTCTTAACGTTGATCGTTACAACAGCGCAATAACGATCGCCTCTCCGCTTCTGCTTGGACGCCCTTACGGCTGTCTCAACCACTGCCCGAATAGCATCCATCGCTTTCGGTAATTTTTGTCAGCTTATTGAGGATGATCCTCTCCAGAAGTTTCCCGAGAGTATCCAACAGGCATATTGGCCTATACGATGTTGGATCCCCCGGAGGATTTCCTGGCTTTGGCAGCAACACTAATTTCTGTATTTTCCACGTGTCCGGGAAATGGCATTCTTCTAGACATTTCAATAGCACATTCCTGGACATTTGCGGGAATGCCCGAATCGCCACCTTCAGCGCTACGCTAGGGATTCCATGCGGCCCAGGTGCCTTATTCACCTTAATCCCTTTCGCGGCTGCCCCGAGCTCCTCATTCGAGACTGCCTTCAACGTTACTTCTTATTTCCTCGCTGTCAGGTGTACGTGGCCACGTTGGCCCGTGCCTCGGAAGAGTCCATCTACGATAACCTTCAGTTTTGCTGGACATAGCTCTGAAGCCATAGCTGGACCTTTGATCTTCGCCATAACAATACGATACGCGTCACCATGCGGGGGTTAACATCAGCGGCTCCTTGTAGCAGTTCGTCTTGCTCCAGTCTTATCTCACGTTTTAGTGTGGTCCTGGCCACTCGGAACCCCACCCTATGAACCTCTTTATCTGCTGTGGTTTTAGCTCTCTGGACACGTCTTCTGGCTCTTAGACAACTAGCGCAAAGGATGCTGAGTTGCTCATTCCACCAGTAAGCTGGGCGCTGCTTGTTCCTCGGCTCCAGTTGTCTCGGCATGGTTGCGTTGCATGGCCTTACCAACGCATTCGTCAGCTGGTCCGCGTTTCGGTTCGAGAGTTCGTTGTTTGATAATAATCTGAGAAAGTCAAATAAAACATTTTATCGTTCACTTCAGATGTAATTATCCGAATGTATCCGAATGTATATATATGATTTTTCTGTGATGAGATTTCGCTTAATGTTTCAAAAAGTCATTTGTGTCAATTGTAGACTCCTTTTACTATCTCTTTCTAATGTTCTAACAATCCAGGTATGGTTAGACTTTTCTGCTACAATATTTATCTTTATTCTATGATCTGTAGAAATACAATTGAGTTTTTTAAGGAGGCACCTAAATCATGGAATTAAACGAAAGAAAAAAGAATCACAGTTGAATCCTAGTGGGTTTGAGCTGTTTAGTGGAATGCCTGTAACTAGTAATTAGAAGAAAAATTAGTATTCTCCATTTAATTCCAACTACCTTTGCTTATCTTCGACAGATACACGTATTTCGTCTACAATGTGCAGACTTCTTCAGTGTCTCGTACTAATAGCTCGACTTAACCCGTGTTATTAGTACGAGACACTGAAGAAGTCTGCACATTGTAGACGAAATACGCGTATCTGTCGAAGATAAGCAAAGGTAGTTGGAATTAAATGGAGAATACTAATTTTTCTTATAATTTCTAGAATCATAGTTACTTTAGTCCTTTAAAATCTGTATCCAAATTAATCCGGACACCTTCAAATTATTGTAACTTTTGAAATATTGCACGTAGGAATGAAAAATTTCACTGTGGTATAGCTCAGAGTCTACTATGAAAAAAGACTATGATTGATGTTTACATTTCATGTTTAGTATTCGAAAGAAAAACACGAAAGAAAAACAAGTGCGCGAGCGAACTTTGTATGGGCGTACGGCAGATCCTGACTTGTCAATAATGGACCTTGCAAAAACATTGGATTTGCCTAAATCCACTATTCACGATTTGCTCGAATTATTTTCGGAACGTTTGACGGTGGAGAGGAAACCGAGAAGTGACAAAAACATTGAACGCGCTGATCCTGTCATGGACCGAGAGGTGAAAAGGATATTAACGAAAAACCCAAATTTCTACATTTGAACGGTGGCTCGTAAAATAGGGATGTCGCCGGGTTTTGCCCAAAAATCAAAACAACGTTTGGGACTGTAGTAGTATAAAGTAAAAACAGTTCCAAATCAGAACGACAAACAGAACTTGGCAGCATAATCATGGTCTCGACGTTTGTACTACGAATATTTGACGAAGTTTTCATGCGTTGTTATGGACGATGAAACTTATGTCCTGGAGGATTTCAAGCAGCTTCCAGGGCTGGCTTTTTATTCTGCTATGGCCAGAAATGCTACAACTGAGCAGTTCAGAATGAAGAAGGCATCGAAATTTGCCAAAAAATACCTTGCGTGGCAAGCAATTTGCACGTGTGGCAAAAAGAGTAAATTTTTTATCACTACAGGCACAATCAACAAGGATATCTATCAGAAAGAGTGTCTGCAGAAGCGATTGCTACCCTTCATCAAAAGTCACAAAGAAAAACCTTTGTTCTGGCTCGATTTGGCATCATGCCACTATGCTAAAACTGTGACGAAGTGGTACCAAGCAAATCAAGTGAACATAGTACCAAAAATCTTAAACCCACCAAATTGCCTAGAGCTACGACCAATCGAGAGATATTGGGCTCTGATGAAGCGGAAGCTTTCTGGAAAGAAGCAAGGAATCAAAAACATCAAAAACATCAAAAACTTCCAGCAAATTTGGACAAAGACGGCTTCTACGATTTCTGAAGGGTCTGTACAAACCCCAATGGACGGGGTTAAGCGCAAAGTTCGAAAATTTTATGCAAATACCGAATAACTATATTTTGTCTTCACGAATTGTTAAAACACATCCCATGAATCTGAAATAAACAACTACGATGGAAGTATAATGCGAAATTTATGTTTTATCCAGTGTCCAGATTATTGCGTATACAGACCTTAGAGCAGTCGTGCAAAAAATGCTTCATATGTGTTTTCTGCTTGAGAAGACTGAGCATAGTGGATTGAGGCAAACTTAAGATATATTTCGTAGGTCAAGTTCACGCAAATCCTCTTTAATATTGTTAGTTTTTCTATATCGTTTAACAAATATGCCAGTTATCTAATACCACTTTCATACTGATTTCATTATTTCATATCCTTTTTGTTGATAAATGAACCAGGCGGCCGGTGTCTATTCAGATCACAAGATTGAAATGCCATTATCGGATGACGAAGGAATTTATTGAAACCAAGTGTGAAAATTATGATCCAGATTCATTCGACAAAGATTCCGATCCCAGTCCATAATAGTTTATCGCTAGTTTGACATCGATAAAGATGCTTCTTCTCATTTTACAGTGAGACGAGCGATCTTTGGATGGAGAGACGAGGCAAGCGCGTGCTGTGTGCAAATGGAAGTCAATGGGGGGTATCATTATTTGTCATGATATAATAAAACATCATCATTACCATCATCATCATTTTCTTCACTGATATCGACATCCCGGTTTTAGTTTGAGAAATGGAATGGAACTCTTGTTGGAGCTCCTTTGTTGAGTTCTGGAAAAGCCAAGAAGTAGGTATCAGAGTTGTGCCAGCTCGGTGCTTGAGGCTTCCGAGTTAAGTTGCCTAATAGAAAGGATTATTCGAAGTGATGGTGCTATGGCATTCAGTATCTCTATATACTAGGCAAAGGCGTTGAACAGAGCTTTGCTATTCTTACTGGGTTACACGGACGCTGAGAATGATTCAAATTGAGTTGAAAATGAATCACGATAGGCTTTAACTTGCAGTATGTGGTAAATTTTGAAACGCTATTGAAATCACCTTGGCATATGGGTTAAGGGAGAATGACAGCATTTTCGAGGCAAGCTTCAAGTGTTATTGTAAATAGTCAAACTCTATGTTAACATGGTCATCGTAAACACTGATTCCGATGAACTATCAAACATGATTCCGTTCGGCCCTTTAGCTTACTTCCCAATTTTTGTCAAGTCATCAAACACGAGACAAACGTTGTCCGCTTTGTGAGCACATAGATTCATATTTTCCAAAAAAGAGTCGTTTTCAAATCAATTTTGAGTCATCCTCATGTTCCGTGTTCGATGAAATGGGAAAAGTCAAGCCAATCTGTTTAGCTCGCAGTAACATGGGAAGGAGGGTTACGATTCATTCGGTTGATTTCCATCTACGATGACTATGAAGAAGGCGATGCGATGCGTCTTGGAAGTCGGGTTACCGTGTATTGGCTTTCGGGCTCCCTTTCAACAGAATCTTTTCATGGAGCAAAAGATGCTCAGTGTTGGGCTTTGTCGAAAATTTCTTGTTGGCTGTTGTCAATAGACCGGTGAGGATTTAGAGATTATTGAAGCATCAAGTGAAGAAAATTATCGGTTTCATGGAGTTTTGGGTTGAAATTGGCTTACGATGCAGAAAAAAGGCTATTGTTAAAGATGCTGGACATTTTGACCCAATAAAATTTTACGAAATTTAAGAGACTTACAAATGGAAAAGTTTTTGGGGAAACATTAGACACAAACTGTCTAATTGATCATACATTAGTGTCTAAATGCAATGGATAGACATTTTATCCATAGTCATTATCAATCAGAAATCGTGCAGCTCATTTAGTTTTAGAGCTCTTAATGATGTTTAAGCTGAAGATTTGAATAACTTTCTTTTGAATGATTGTCAGAGCTGTATATGTTGTTTTCTGTAGCATTTTTGAAGTTGAAAAATCACTTAAAAATAATAACACAACCAATTACAAACGGTTGAATCAGTTTTGAGGCTCTAAATTTCCTTGAATAACTATTAATTCCAGCATAACTTGTGAAATTCAAAAAAATTGTACAGTTTTGGATAAACTTGAAAACTCTAGTACCTTTGAAAATATTGAACCGTAATGTAAGAACTAAGAACAAAAACTAAGCGATCAAATCACAAGTAACATTGTCAAAACCATCCAACTTTACTAAGTTTCATGAAAGCCACTAGCCGATAGGTTTCATATTTTAGTCAGGTTTATGAGAATCTAAACACCCTGTTTAGAACGACCTTAAAACCTTGTTTTCTTACATTCCCTCTATTTCGACTTTATGAACTCGTAACATTCTGTTTTGAAATTTCGTTTTACGACTCATTCATATTATCTTATTATGGTCTGGTAAAAAAGCATTTTAAAATAATTTTGCCTCCAATTTGCCTTGAATTGGTTTAATAGTTTTCATTGGGAAGATAAATTGGCTCGGTGACAAATCTGACTTCTTCCAATTGCCATATTAAAGTATAAGAAAAAAATGAAATGTGGAAAAATAAATGCACCAAATTTTAAATGTTGTGAAAATGAACCGGAGACCAATTTCGACATTCTTGAACTTTCAGGAAATCCATGATTATTTTATCGATTTTTTTTTTAAATTTCGCCTTTGTTATTGTTATCAAATTAAATGTGCATATGATTTGGACGTATCATAGTTGTTAAAAAACTGTCAAGCAAAATTTTCCGCAAACGATAGAATTTTTCATAGATATTATTCACTGCTAAATGAATCAGAGAAGCAAAGAAAAGCAGAACAACGATAATCAACCATGATATCACAGTGAAGTTTGACAACTGGAGCCATTTGGTCGTATGTTGGTTTTTATGGCAGCCAATAGGTTTTACGAAGGTTCTCAAGTGGTCATAACATCTACTAAAGTGGTCATAACATCTAGTAGAACACTAGAACATTTTTTAAATCTTTATGGTCTTATAAAGGTTTTATTAACTTGTTGCCACAACCATCTATAGAGTGGACCACATTGTACAAATTTTGGCTGTAAGGTAAAATAACATACTTATACTAATACTGATCTTCCTTTTATTCTTCAACGCTCGACAAGCTTCTGTAGTTAAAGCAGTATTCTAATTGCACTTCCACAGTTATTGGGGTGAGCTCGAATATGGTATCGGGATTGCATAAGGACTGTTCATGAAAGAAAGTGGACACCTGTTTATCAAAGGAAAATATTTATATTCGAACAAATTTATAAGTTTGCTTTAAATTGATGAAAATCAACATAGATATGACCGAACTTACTTGTGTCTGAATATTTACTTTTTTTCTGAATAAAGCTCAGTCTTTTCTCTTGATACCTGCCATCAGAGTCTACACAACTTTCAACAAAAATAAGGGTTGTGCAAAACTTTTAAAGGGACCTTCTCCTGGTTGAACACGAAAACCTCTTTTTGTGAATTTTTCTCACGCTGATAGTACCAAATAAGATAGACGGTTAATTTATTTTTTATTTTTATTAGATACAAAAAATTATTGAAAAAATTTTTTTGACCAAAATAATGTGACACGCATCCGCTAGAGGGCGCTGGAAAAACGGCTTTCAGCTGTTGCCAAGATATCTCTTGAAGGAAGTTTCTGAAATCAAAAATCAAACGGGAATTGTTAGTAACATGATTTTTTATAAGATGGACTAAAATCGAAGAAGATCCGATCAAAAAGAAAAACAATAAGCGGACTTTGAAGAACATAGTGTTATTTTTGGCTTTTTTTTTAATATTTAAGCCCCTGTAGAAATGCAACCGGACCACCTAGGTCATCTTATGAAAAACTAATAGACGAACAAAATAAGCCCAAGTTGAAGAAAATCCGACTATATTTACTGAAGCTATCGTGGAAACAGTTGCAAAAAAATGCATTTCAAGAAAAACGCATTTAAAGAAAAAAAAACACTTAGGTAGGTAACACTCAGATAGGTATATGTAGCACTATAACTTGAAAAATAAATTTTTTTTTTCAAAATATTTTAGGAGAGTGTTCTAGAGGTATTAAGGAATCCACTTCTTCAAAAAAAAAATCGATTTTTTTAAAGGTAACCAGGAGAAGGTCCCCTTAATGCAAGGAAATGCGTCAAGTTTGAGTCGACTAAATTTTGATCGAAACACCTTTAGTAGACGGTGGAATGACTTTTACCGATCCTTAAATGCTGCAAACGGGTTAGGAATATTTTTAACCATCCTTTAAGTTCTGGGTGGCTTTATGCACTGGTATCTTCTCGTTGGTCGTTGATCTAAATACTATAGGGATAATCATTCTGGAAGCCTAGGCATTGCCTCTGGAATTGTAGTTGTGACTGGCCATTGGTTGAAAGTTCGGGTTAAAGGAGCATGGGTGGGGATGGGAGGAAAATCTCTGTTTCGTTTTCAGAACGGCATTGGGCATTTAGAAGTGGAAGCACATAGTTTGAAAAAATCTCATATCTGGGGTTTAGTCGTAGTGTCATAGTTCAGAATGTTATATACAGGCTTGGAAACTGGCACATAGTGATTCCGAGCCTGTGATATCGGCACATCGATGAACTATATACATCGGTCGAGTCCTCAACTGACTCCTATAAAATTTCTTTTTGACATGCTTCTCTTTCTGTAAGCTTATTTGTGACTTATAACTTATAGCTTATTCATAAACTTTATGTGAGGAAGAAGTTTCGCAGCAATCTATGACCCTTTCAAGCATTTCTCAAATCCTGTTGCTCTTTGGTTCTACGTGTTGCTAAGTTTTTTTGGTACATAAAGCAACGATTGAAGAAGGATGTTTATTTGAACAGTTTGAAAAAAGTTACGCTGAAAAATAAAATGCGTCAATAATTAAAAATACAACTCATGAAGAAATAGGAGAGTGTATACATTGTGTAAACAATTCAGACTGTACACTTTTTGTTTTCTTCTCGAATTTAATTTTTTTTTATTCTGCTCATTTTTAGATTCGTTTTATATATCTTTCAGAATTTGTTTTCTTTTCGAAGATGTTTACGCGCGCAATACAGCTACTTTTTTTCATCTGTGACATTTTACACAAGTTTGAATTTGTGTCGACAATTCTTATTCTTGATTGTTGTATTCATATTTTGTTTCTCTGTCATCCTGTTGCTTTTTGTTCCAAATTCATGTTCATTTGACTACTAGAACTTCACTTTAACTCGGTATCTGTTTTCTCGTGTTTTTTTCTTCTTTTGACAGCTCATTCTTTTCTGCTGTCCGAATCCTGGAGTATTTTTATTCTTTTATTATTCTCTGTTTCTATTTTTATTTTTGCTTCCTCAGCTTTGACTGTTCTTATTACTTTTCTGGTTCATATGTTTCTCTTCCTCTATTCCATGTCTTCTGATTGGATCTCATCCTCTGCCTCTTCGCTTCAGTATCTACTTTCTGTATCTTATGCTGTTCTCCAATGTTACATCGTGTTTTTTTTTATTTTTTTTTTGTTTCGTGGTTTCACTTTTCTCCACTTTTATGTTACTGATACTTCTTGACTTCTTTGATCTCTTATTGTAGTGATCCTTCACAGTATTTCCATTTTTGCTTCTATTTTCTAGTTTTTATTTTTCCAACACTGTTTTCTTTTTCTTCATTTCTACATCTTTTCAGGTTTGTTTCTTGTTCTTCCGATATTGCATTGTGACGCTTACTGATGGAACACTACTTTTACTTCCTTTCCTTTGGTGCTGTACTCTCGCCAGCGATTTGTTATTATGTTATACTCACAATTACACATCATCGTGGCTGGTGAAAATCAAAGAGATTGTAAAGAGAACTAACACACCTGCATCTGATGTCACGTGTACAGTGAGAAACTTGGGAGTTGGTTTGATAGCAAACATGCAGCCTTCAATAGACAGAGCCAATCGTGGCAATGTTCTAGTCCTTGCAACTGTGGGGTAATAGGAGGGCATGTTCATTCATTCATGTGTTAAAGGAAATGGAGTGTTACTAGAATACGCTAAAAAGGAATTATTAACCAGCAAGCTGAGTGCTATTGACTGAAGTTGAGGTTATGTCTTTAGAATTTCGGAATTCAGTCTTTGAGTTATTATTATTGGATACCCGTTCTTTGACTCAACGACTCAAAGCTGTTATCCAAAAACTACTAGAACTTTTTTATTTAAAATTTGATAACAATGTTGTATTCAGATCGAGATTTTTATAACTTAAAAAGATAAAAGTTTTAACATTTAAATCTTGCCGATGTCTCTTACCGTTAGCGAGCAATGAACGATTTTCTTATAAAATGACGCCCTTTTCAAATATGTTTTACTCAATTTAAAAAAATAACCTGTCTCCAGTTTTCAGACATAATATGCAATATTATAAATACTTTCAAATGCTTATTTCTTAATTCGCCCCAACTAGAGAAAACAAAATTTAAAAAAGGCCTATTTTTATTACAAAAACCATAATAACTTTTGTATGACATTCTAGAGACAATTTCAGCACTCCAAAAGTTGTAATTTTAATATTTCTAGAATCAATGGCAACACAACTTTGCTGAAAAATTTGAAATAAAAAAATTACAGCAAAATAACTGATTTTTATTGGGACACTCTAAGGTATGTAGGAAAAATGCTCTAATTCGGTCATATCAAAAGGTACAGAAAAAATTATACCATCAAAGTTGCTTGAAATTATTTATTCTACAATTTTTCCCAGTAATGCATGCCTTTATTTCTGCAAATTAAAAAGTTAGATTTTCGACTTTTCTGAAAATAAGGACCACTCTAGTTTTTATTTACACCAAAAGAAGCGCCTTGTTATAAGAAACAACTTTTAAGAAGACAATTTTGCTCCAAAACTTCAAACTGAGGCTGAAAATGTATCTTTCCAGCTAAATTCGCATTCTGGACCACTGTGCATTGGCGGTATATGAGCACGATCAAGCGCGAACTCTTTTGCCTGTCAAGGGAGTCCCCTTCCCCTTGCCTACTCTGAACTGGGGCAAAAGGTTGTCTGCTTGATTGGATGCCACTTTTTAAACATGCCCTACACTCAATTTCAATTAATTTATTCAATTTCACAACCTGCCGTGCTCTAACGGACCAATCAATACTTCCTCTTCCTAGCTTTGCTTCTAGCAGAAATTGCTGTTCACTTCTAGGGTTGAATGTTGATAAAAAATATGTTTCAAACATTACTATACACATTAAACTTTGTTTACGCAAAGTTTCAATTTATTTACCCAACGGATCAAAAGTTAGAGCAATTTGAGTGTGTGCGGGTTTTTAACGGTACACCCTTTATTGCACAGGTTACTCTACCGAGGACATGCGTTCTTCTCCTCTTCACTCCTTTGCTCAATATTTCAACATATGACGAGTGCCGGGCAATATGAATAGCAAAGCAGGCACAATGTCACTATAACCTGGTGAGTTACGTGCAATCTTAAAGATTCCTCGACTGGACCTGACATTGAACTCACTGGCTACGACTTTGGTATGCATTACCTCTACCGGCTGTGCTAGCAGAGACCTCACCTACAACATGGTTATTATTTTACCATCGGGACCATTCAGCCTCCAATTCTTCCAGCTATTTCTTGAATAACAGTCATCGTTCCCAGTAAAGAATTCTACAGGTTTTCCATACCTTCAGAAAACACGCAACTATGCCACAAAGAAAAATACGAAAAGTTTTTTCGTTGACCTAGTAGGTAGCTTTTGGGGTAAGATACGAACAAATATCACCAACAAAAAAAAAACACCTCAATGAAAGAAAAACATTCAACTACCTTCAGGCGAACGGCGGCATCGTTTTCTTTGTTTTCATCGCCCATCTCCAAGAACGGGGTGTAGCCGAAGCAGTCTGCCTGTGTGAACTGTGAAGGTATCAATGGCAACTGAGAACCAATAGAGCCGTTTCCAAATCGAAATGCCTTTTTAATAGAGAGAAAATTGCTGACACGGCAGTCGAGCGAAGGAGCAACAGCAACAACGGCGGCTGAAAGTAATAAAGGAGAAAAAGCCGTGAAAACGTGATACGATTACTAGTGCTCCGGGCCAAGGATTAGGGAGGAAAGGAGGTGGATCTTTTTCGAGATATGATACCGAGCTCTTTCAGGCTGCGGGCTGTCTGAGTGGGTTCAGTTGATAGGAGATACGGAGGAGACGTTTAAATTTTGGGAGAAGATAGCTATCGATGTTTGAACCCACCGTGTGTTTGAAACGGGGGAAACAGCCAAGTGTGGGAAAATCACGGCCGCAAGATTGGCTGGTTGTTTTGGTTTGGATGCGGAGCAACCGGAAAAAAAGTCTACATCAGTGATGGCATGGCAGAACAAGATTTCTCGGTTTCAATCCGTAAACGGTACCTATATTGAAAGTGAATAGCGAATGGATCAAAGCTTCGAATAATGTGCACACTAAAAAATGGCCAAGAGCATATAATTCACATTGGTACTGCGAAATGCCTGAGATTTTGCCTCGATTTGATTCAATGTTCGCCTGGTTCTTTGAAAAGCATGTACAAGTTAATAGTTAATACTGGTGATGGCCCTTCTAAATCGAAACTACCGTGAGAGAGTCTTATGCTTTGAAAATTTCCGTACGACCTTTCTTCTCGTTTTATGTCGGCTTAACGATGTTGTTTGCCAGAGTATTTACCTAAAGGTGGAGGTGACTTTTCAGGATCATGACGATTGACCAGATAGCACATCACATTCCTCTACAATTTAGCTTTAGCATTGTCAACATCATTGCAGTCAAGCATTATCAATGACGTTGATAATACTGCACAGATTAAAAGAAACATTGAATTTTCTGCGTTATCTAATGAGCATAAACGGAATGCTAGGTTTGGCAGAAAATAATGGGATATTTCATGTAAATCTAAGCCAGCTAACGCCTGAATCTAGCCTGTCGTATGAAAGATTGCAAACATTGTTGTATGGCGCATGAAAGATTGCAAACAATTTCGTTGTTTACGCCTCCTGAAATCTTATAATGTTGGGTTGGGGTTTGACAGATCGATAATTCTAAGATAGTCTTCTTACTATTTTTCATAGTTATTCAAGCTTAATACTTTCATTGTGAGCTTTTTATTGTTTGCTCTCAACTGAGAGTTAAAATTGCACTCCCTCAGTTATTGATTGAGAACTATCAAGGTCATCCCCAATACATAAAAATGTTTGTTGTGTGGCAAGCTCATGATACTCCACAAGAATCGAAAAATATTATGAAGTTGTGAATAAATGGGAGGCCTCCTTACCTCAGTCGGTAGAAGCGCGGCTACAAAGCAACACCATGCTGGAAGTGGCTGGGTTCGGTTCCCGGCCTGGTCTAGATATTTTCGTTAAGGAAAATTTCTCGACTCCCTATGATTGTACTTGCCACAAAATCATGCTAATGCAAAATGGCACCTAGCATCGAAAGCTCTCAAATAATAACTGTGGAAGTGCATTTAAAACACTAAGTTGAGAGCAAATGTAATAAGCTAATTGCGAAAGCAATAAGCTTGAAATTCTTAGAAAGAAGAAGTGAATAAATGGAGCGTCTCAAATCATAAGAATTTGCATTGTACTTTGTGTAAATTTCTGGGACATTCCATAAATTACAGATAACATTATTGTAGGCAAAAGCTCATCTTTCTTGGAACTATTTCATGCAAGTTGTTGCTTCGTGTGGAATGAAATACATGCTCTGATAATTACATCACAATGAAAATTCTTTTTTTCTGTGTATGTCTAGTAGGCTGATGCAAAATTTTAAATGTTCACTCCCCTATGTATAAATGATTCCAAATAAGGTCTGTATGAGCCATCCAAATTTGAACTCATCCAGCTTTAATAGACCGTGCACAACTAGTTTGAATTTGGTATGAAAGTTAGTATGGAAACCTTTAATTTGTGATTTCATTGCACTGAAAACTCACATAACTAATCTAATTCCAATTTGCTCAGCTCAGCAAAAAACAATATTCATATCAACAATTTTGCAGAACATTACTTTGGAACGATTATAGGAGACGAAAGAACTGTTGATTACTAAAGTCGCTAGTTTTTCCACCATTAGGCTCGATCCAATCAAGCTGAACATCAGTGATGTCAATATTCTCAGTGTGGTAGAGAGATTTTAAATTTTCCGCACACTCTCCCTACCTCAACGAGAGCTCTTATCTCTTGTTCATAGTCACACCCGTGTTTGCATACGGGTAGCACATGTGAGTGGAACAAAATGGTTTTTATTCACACTACACTCGATCGCTCTAGAGTGAGAAGAAGAGCTCACAAATTCACAGAAGCGAACGCAGTTAAATTCCCTGTCGCGCGCGCGCCAGTGAGATTACTGGCGTGGGCTCTTCTTCTAATATACAGCAGTGATAGCAAATTCGCTTTGACGCTACATCACAAAGGAAGAAAGAAAATGTTTCTTCCCGCTTCCTTTTTTCGGAAATTCTCTGTAACTCCGACGATGTTTTAACTTTCAATCGCACCAGCGAATCACAGAAAGAGCACTGGTGCGTCCTCGCCCCAGTGTACGCGGCAGTGATCGCAGACGAGAGCTCGTGGGCGAAGACAGATGAGAGCACGTGAGCGCGATCGTTTAAAAGAGAGTGTGGTTCACTCACTCCAGAGTAATCCCATTACTGGCGCACATTTTCACTCTGTCTGTTTTTCACCGAATAAAAGAGCACTTTGCTTTATCTGAGGTGAGTTATGGTTGTATCCTCTCCGAAGGTACAAATCTCACGCACCGGCGTAACATTAGTGCGAAATGCCATCTCTGCTGAACAATGCATTAGATCCTAAGTAACATTGGGTGACGCTCTTTGCCGATTTTTTCTTTGTGTTCCTACGGCTATGTAAAACATGTTCAAGTATTTTCAGCACATAGTACGGTTATATAAAGTATAATTAAGGATCCAATACGTCAAAAACATCAGCAAATCGTTTAAAAGGCAAACTATTAACGAAAGAGAAAGTCGACGAAGAGAATCTCTCAATGTTACTTAGGACCTACTGCATTGTTCAGCTTGAAAAGCACGTGGAATTGACCACATAAACCAGGGCTACTAAGGTCTATATCTACACACTTAGAAATTATGAATTTTACACGAGACGTAATTCATGTTTGTAAAAAGTCGGATAACGTAAAAAAAGATTTCGTGTAAAATTGTGTCTCGCGAAACTGACACATACGCAATTCGACGAAAGATGTGTTTGATTGAATTTATTTTCTCATCTCTTTAAACTCATTCTTATGTGCTAATGGACGCTTGCATGTGTTGGTCTCCGGAGACCAAGGTTCACATGTCATTTTAGTAGTGTGTACATTATTCCGAACACCTTCAAATCACTCTAAAGGGTGTACTGTTTAAAATCCGCACAAACTCAAATTGCTCCAACTTTTAATCCGTTGGGTAAAATTCATTGAAAATCTGCGTTCATTCAGTTCAATGTGTATTATTAACACTCTGTGAGTTGATTTTATCAGATGCGCAAAAGTGTATTAAATGGCGACGAAGTACGTTTTTTTTGGGCGTGTAAGTATAAAGGGTGTATTCGATAAAAATGGCACACACATATATACTCATCAAAATTAAACTGATTATCGGATTTTCTTGAAATTTTCAGGGAATGAAGAACTACTAATGAGTTTTGATTTACAACATTTGTTTTATTCAATTTCGTCTCCCATCCCGCACCGTTTATTGTTCCGGAAGTGATGAAGGGAGCACTTATTTCACCACATCCGTCTATCGCCTGCCAGATTAGAAACTTCTTTGCAAATTTCGATAGTTTTTTCTTTCGAACATCCTCCGGAACATCAAACTTCGACTTGGCAACGAAATATTCTTGCCCACGAAGTTGACGGAAGTCGGCCTTGACGTATGTTTCGTCATCCATCACGATGCAACCGGATTTGGTGAGCAGCTTCGTGTAAAGTTTCCGGCGCGGGTTTTCGCAGTGATGTTTTGTTTTTCATTCCGGTTTGGGGCTTTTGGCACTTTGAAAACATGTAACCCAGCACGCTTCATGGTTTTCTGCACAAAATCAACTGACACCTTAGACTTTTTAGCGACATCTCGAATTGACATGTTTGGACGGTTCTTGAATTGTTGTACGACTTTACTGGCCATTTTACTGTCCATTGGACCACTTTTACGACCACTCCCTTCCTTCCTTTGGACACTCAGACGCTCTTTGAAGGTTTTTATTACACGAGACACAGTTGTATTTGCAATTCCAAGCCTTTTAGCAATCCACCGGTGGGACGCCCCTGGATTTTGATTGTGAGTGCACACAATTTTCTCACGGACAATTTCTGGTTTTGACGACATGACTGGAACTACTGAATGTATAACTATGAAACTTTGCAGATGTAAATAATACACTATGGATAAGATCTACTCAAATTTCTAGGTTTTTTACTCATACGATTCAAAAGTTACAGAAGATTTTCTGTGTGCCATTTTTATCGAATACACCCTTTAAGTAGTGTTGCGAACTACTTTGAGAATATGGATCTGTTGCATCGTGCCATCGAAAAAAAGAATCGTGAATTCTACAGTGTTTGGTTTCATAAAACGGTTTAAAGAACGTCTTTTGACCGATCACAAACGCGTGGTTGGAACCTTGATACGGAAACCGAACGCCTCTGTTCGAGATGTGGCTAAAAAGTTACACGTGAGCAAGAGTTTCGTGCAGAATACAAAAACTCAAGGTGGACTACGTACATTTAAGGTTCAAAAGTCCCGAAATCGTCCCGAAACGCTGCGTAATGAATGACGAGACATATGTTAAGGCGGACTTCAAGCAGATTCAAGGGAACCTGTATGTGATTGCGTAGGGTAAGTGTGATGTTCCCGAGAACCTTTGGACACATTGTCGAAGTTCACCAAAAAGTTCTTAATTTGGCAAGCGATTTGTACTTGCGGAAAGCGGAGTACACCTTTCGTTACCGCAAGCAGCATGAATGGACAGGTGTATTTGGAAGAGTATCTCCAAAAGCGGCTTCTCCCTCTCCAGAAGGCTCACGACGGTCCGACGATCTTCTGGCTGGATTTAGCATCATGCCACTACACGAAGGACGTGCTAGAGTGATATAAGGCGAATGATGTCGGTTTCGTGCCGAAAGATCGGAACCCCCCAAACACTCCGGAACTGCACCCAATTGAAAAATACTGGGTCATTATGAAGGAGCACCTTCTAAAACTTCCTAAAGTGGTGAAGAATATAGATGCAATAAACGAAATATGGGTTGATATGCCGAAAACTGTCAATTTTGAGGTCGTGCAAAAACTTATGGCTGGGGTTTCGGATAAAAAGGCAAACTAAAATAAATGAATGATGCCAAAACTTATTTTTATTATTTCTTTTTACTCCCTGAAAATTTGGTGATAGCCGGATAAAAACTCGAATTTTGAAAATGAACTTTGTGTGTGCGGATTTTAAACGGTACACCCTTTAACTTTTGAAATATTGCATCAAAGAGTGAACAATCTCACTGAGGTTTAGCTGGGGCCTTTGATGAAAAAGACTATGATTGATGTAAGCATTCCATTTTTAGTGTTCAAGATGGAAGCGAATGATAGCACGTGCGGGAGCGGATTTGTATTTATGAAATTGCAAAAAATGGATTTACCTTAATTCACTATTCGCTGAATCATTTCCGGAACGTTTGACGATCAACAGGAAATCGAGAAGTGATAAAACCATTGGACGTGCTGTGGATCCTGCCATGGACTGGAAGGTGAAGAGAATATTGAAGGAAGACTCGAATCGCTCTTTTCGGTGGCTCGTAAAATCACCTGGTTTTGTCCAAAACTCCGGCTGAAGTCGTACACAGTCAAAACAGCTCCAAATTGCAACGACAAACAGAACATGACCGCAAAATCATGGGCTCGACGTTTGTAATGCCAATTTTTCATGCGCTGTTCTGGGCGATAAAAGTTAACTACTGGAGGATTTTAAGCAGCATTCTAGGCTGATTTTATATTCTGCTATGGCCAGAAATGCAGCAGCTGAGCGTTTCAGCTCGAGAAAGGCATCCAAACTTCCCAAAAACATCTTGCTTGTCAAGCAGTTGCACATGGAGTAGAAAAAGTAAATCTTCCTTTCGTCACTACAAGCGAGATTTACCAGAATGAGTCAACAAGGAGATTTATCAGAAAGAGAGCCAGCAGAAGCGATGGTTACCTTGCATCAAAAACTACAAAGAAAAACTTTCTTGATGGAGTGGTACGAAGCAATTCAAGTAAATATTGTACCAACTCCGGTATACCCAGTAAATTGTCCAGAGTTTCGTCCGATCGAGAGACATTGGGCTCTGATGAAGTGGAAGCTTTCTCTTAAAAAGGAATCAAAGATATCAAACACTTTCAACTAAAACGGCCTCCACGGTATCTGAAGAGACTGCACAAACCCTTATGAATGATTTTAACGAGAAACTTCGAGAATTTCAACCAAATTTCAAATAACTATGATTTGACTTTATGAATCATATTCCATGAATCTGAAATAAACAACTATAATTGAAATGTAATGTAAAACTTATCTTTTACTTTAGTTCAGAGGTCTCCGGATAATTGTGGATACAGAAGTTTTGCCACACTCCGTACTGTAGTGCTGACTTTGGAACTATATGATCATGGCTAAAGAATATTGATCTTTTATCTTGATATACGGTTGTTGTTGTTGTTTCATGATTATCGAGATTTTCAGCCGCATACTGTCATAGTCACTCAAACCCTCTTTGGCTATTTTCGTAACTTGTCCATGGGTGAGATTCGAACTGGCGTGGAAGATATGGATGTTAACAATGATGATAACTTGACTTTTAACTCAATTTAACTAAATTTTATACCTTCACTTTTTTAAAAACACTATTTAAAAAAAGTTTTTGAGCGTATAAATAGAACGATTGTGATTGGGAAACTTGAAGATATTAAAAATAACACTTCATTTGAACACTTTAAAAAAAAATAAACAATAAAACATTGAAACACTTTTTCAAATTGTCACTAGTAAACGCGATCCAATTTCTTTAAATTCCACTAGAGAAAGCTTGTCTTTTGACAGATAGGCCTATTTCGTCTGCGACTTAGAGAATTCTTCAGTGTAGCACTCAACACAGAGAGTCGAGAAATTTTCCATGCCACTTCCAGCATGGTGTAGCTTTACTAACTGACCTAAGCCCGAACCTGCGTGTCCGTTTTTAAAAAATATATCAAAACCAGTTTCGCCACACCAGGGAAGTATTGGTAAGACACATTTTATTCCACATAATTTTTTACTAGAGACTGTTCCGAAATGTATAAATACATATTCTTTCTTAAATAAATAAGACCATACTGTGATTTTTGATTATTATATTCTCAAACATAGTAAATAACAATATTTTCTTGCCATCTTCATTTCAACTTGCTTCATTTAACATAAGGTAGGCGAGTTTTCTAACTTTTTCCTTAACACTACTCATAAGCTTCTACACAGTGCTTTCCCCTACCAGTTTCGCCATATTTTCGCCAAGCTTTCCTGAAAAGTTTCAACACAATCCTCTGATTTGCATGTGGTTTTCTGAGCTATCGCCTTCATCGAAGCCCAGAAGGTTTCGATAAGCCAAATCTCTAGGGCAGTTTGGTGGATTGATCTCCTTGGTGCCAATACGACATTGTTTCTTTTTTAGAACTCTACCCGAATAAAAAATTCTCATAGATTTACAATTATATGTATTGTAACCATACAATAGAATCTATAATATTTACGATTAATAGTATTGTTCACAATGATAGGATTACAATAAGAGTTACTGTTACCACAATAGAATCTAATGTAAATTGAGTCATCCACAATAGAAAAGGGGGGTTGTTATGTATCTTAACTGTAGAAAAAGTCACTATTTTCCGAACAAATTTGAGTCAATTACTATTAAATGTATTGTTTCACAATTGTTGAAAATCCTAGCATATAGAGTGAATTGTAGATTTATTGTAATGACAATATGCATTTTTCGTTTATCTTATTCACGAACAATAAGATTCACGGTCAGAAATAGATTTTAAAGTTATTCTATATTATTGTATTGTAACTGTATGGTTATTTTTATCCGGGTAGTGCATATTTAGAGTAAAGGCAGGAAGCAAGATCAGGAAAAAAGATTGTAGGTTTGTTATGCTGTTTGATCAAGGGTAGCAACATTGTTTTGCAGACATTCTTTCATGCAGTTTTGACCATTCATTGTGTCTGTTGTAATGAATTGACGAGATATTTTTCCATATCCGCGTATGGCCTGCCATACCACCTGTCACCTTCTTGTTAAATTTTTCGGTGTGAATGGCATTCACTGATCCTGCATCATCCTTTCCCTTCGGCGAAGTATAAAAACATGGTCCCGGTTTAGAGTTTTACAATCGAGTTTTATATAGGTTTCAACGTCCATGATGGAGCCCGATTTTTTGGTCAGCAGTTTGTCGTACAGCTATCGAGCCCTCGGTTTCACAGATTCAGCCTGTTGGGTGCTTCGTTTTGGCTGTTTCTGCTTCCAATGAATCTGCAGGCCCATTCTCTCCTTGTCACGCATAACATTAGTCGCCGAAGTAGTAGCTTTTTCGCTCGGACTGATGCTGACGGATGACGCTTGAAATAGTTCCTTAGCAGTTTAGCGAGACTGGGTTTTCTACCTCGTCTCGGGGAATCTACGAAACAGCACTGTTGTTGATACTTCCGTAATGCGGTTTGAACTGCCCCGACGCTCACACCTTCTTCCTTAACCAGCTTTCTGATCGACCACTGACGGTGCACCGTTTGTACACAATCCGTTTTCTTTGCTTGGGAGAAAGACCACGTAGAAAGACCATGAAAAAATGACAACATCAGTTTAATTAGGACGCAGCCAAAAGTTGGTTCAATACTGCACGCATTTTGAATAGACGGTTAATCATCAGTGTATTTATTACTATCGGAACAGTCTATAGAACTTACTAAGGCAAACTAATCAATCAGGACGAGGCTGAACTGCTTCAATATTCGAAACGATGTCCAACTTTTGTCGTGTACATTGCTTATTCGGGAACGGTTGGGTAGAAATGCTTCGACACATTGTGTGAAATGGTAGTTGGTTCAGGATTCCATCATCGTGGTACATACTGGCTGTCTCATCGAATGGCAGTTTATAGGTTACGTGATACGGGTGAGATTTTTCCTGTTCTATCAAACTTCTCTTACAAAGACTCGCGCTTACTATGATGTAGACGGTGATAGTAATATTTTGTGTCGAAGAGTTGAAATAAGGCGGCTACAGTGCATAATTTGGAAGTCCGTTGTAATTACCGGCAACGCTATCAACGATTCAGCTACGACTGAAACTGGTTTCTACTGAAATGATAGATGCTTGATTCGAGAACACGTGAAGATAGGATCATTAAATTGAAATGGATTTCAATTTAGTTTGCTGACATTAAAATCATTCAACTATGTAAATGCTTTTATGTTGACTTACGAAGTAAAATCAAACATGAATCAAAAGACAGTCGCATACAATGTTTTTGTTACGTTACTCTTTGTACGGGTAATGAGTTCATGGCGATAAGACTAAAATGAATTGTATCAATGTTTTTATTTCAAATAAAGTTTTAAATCGATAGACTTGGTTCGCGTGGCACGGACGGACTTTCATAATAGATAGTGGATAGTTGGCACTATCTTGGAGAAGGAATCCAGGATAGGTCATTAAATTTCTCGGCACGTAATTCAATCTACAATAGACTTCATTTTTCATTTTGGTGTGTTTTGTTATCAATTGATGGGTTTTTGAACGGTCCAGTGTTAATAGCGATATTAGTTTGATAGATAAATCTTATTGCGGGATTGTGTCACCAAATCTGGACAGCAAACAACTTATTGGTGATGTTAGCTCCAAGCTAAAATTAGAAACATATTTAATTATCGTATCAAAGGTCTTTGATACCTGATACCTGCCGTACAATTTTATTGTAAGAATCAACCATTTAGAGGAGTCGTATTCCGTCCATTTTGTAGGTAAGCTGAATATTCTGTTGTTAGTTTGTATTTTTGGTTTAGTTTTCGAATTCAAAGAGTTCTTATTTTTTACTTACAACAGGTTTAAATTCACGTTGCACAATATTTGTTTCAGAATTGCCTAATCTCTACCCGAGTAGGAACGAATAACTTGATAACTGGTCTTGGTATTTAAGAGCTCAGATTAAGAAGTAAAATACCTGAACAAAATATGTAAGAATTGCAAGCAAAATATCTCTCGAATACTAAAGTACTATTTTGGTATTGCCTTACCTCAATTCGGTAATTCGGTTTGGTTAAATTTATTTATATTCAAAAACGTTGTTTTTACTTATTTTGACCAGTCACAAGTATGACTGTCTTTCATATCATTATACTTAAATGTGAATCGCATAGATGTGGCTGATCCACTTACATCATACTACATATAGGGGTATGTGAATCATCTACACTGAATCAAAACGACATCCTAAGATTACCTGAAAAGTAGTTTGCTTGTGCCCTTTAAGAAAATGCATTCGGAAATTTGATGATTGTCCTCTGGTTGGATTCAAATGACGGTCTTCCGTTTTTTGTATGACAATAATCCGCAATTAATTTGTTGTTGGTTTTAAAACTGCGTGTGCTTCATGAAACGCTCCGATGGTAGCGATTTAAGAATGGCGTGAATAACACAAAATGGTATTTCGTGTACCCAGCTCCAATAATTCTTTAGATTTGTAGTAGTACATGAGCGTCTTTCCATGCGTCAATTTTTGCCTGTTGAAGTGGCGGACTTGTTCCGTCGCTACAACCTATCCCGCAGTGGGATGTTAGGCAAAGATTGACGTCCATGGTTCGAGTACCATTGGATACATGCCCTTTCGCTCAATTTTCAAAAACATCTGTTAATTTTCCTACCTGCCGCACTCTGACGGAACTTTCAACACTTTCTCTTCACATCTTTCATTCTAGCCAAAAAACATTGTTGTTCACTCTTGGTGCCTCATGGTGATGAGCGAACTAATTTTTGATGCAAATTCTAAATTAATTATTAAAAATAAAATTAAATTTTACCACATATAGTATAAGGACAAAGTTAAAATTTCAACAAAAACGTTGTTTCTTGCATGAAATTGAGACAAATTAAAAATGCGTTGCTCCTTCCTTGTTTTTAATGCCCTCCATCAGTCGTCTCGGCATTGAAGTGATGTACGATTTTAGAACATCATTGTCCAACGTGATCCATTCTTCGACAATAGCGGTTCGGAGTTGAAGAAGGATGTCAAACATACGCCCATGTTTGAAAACTCTTCGTGAAAGTAGGCTCCAAACATTCTCGATTGGATTGAGATCTTGGCCACATGCTGGCCATTCGAGCTCAGGGATATTACTATTTGCCAGAAACGATTTCGTGTTACGTGCACGTTTTCCTGCTGAAATATCATGTTGTCATCCAAAATATTTTCAGCGAATGGGATCAAAACTACGTACAAGAGCTGCACATACTTTCCAGAATTCATTCTGGTCGAAATGAAGCACACTGGTGTTTTTCCCGCAATACTAAAACCTGCCTAGATTATCATGAAATGGCGGACAAAAACATGCGTGTAGGCATGTTTTTGAGTTTTTTTCTCGTTTTATTAATCAATTCCTCCTCAGTTTTCGCGACGAAATTGTTGCAGTAGATCTTACGCTTCAAGTTGGTCCAGATATTCTCGATAAGATGCAGCTGATGGACGTTGGGGGGGTTCGCTGACTTGGGTGCCACATCGATATTCAGCCACTCCATCTCCTCCAACGATCGCTTTGAGTAGTGGGCTGACGCCAGATCCGGTCAGAACACCGCGTCTTTGCCCTTATTGTATTTCTTGATGAACGACGCAACTTCCGGCAGGCATTTCGTTCTATAAATTTCCCCGTTCACAGCCAGTCCAGAGCGAAAGAAGAGCGGCTTTAACATCCCCTTCTCGCTGATTGTCAGCCACTGCAGCACCATCTTGGGGAACTTGGTGTGTGAAATGAACTTCACCTAGGAGCTCCCTTCCTTCGTGGGAGAAGTAAAATATGAAGTGCCCTGCCAGTCGTTGCCATCCAGGGTGAGAAAGGTCTCCTCGTCCATCACAACCGCCACGTAGCGATTCGCCGGGAAAATCGGGTTGACCATCTTATTCGGCTGACATGTACACTGAAAGTTAATTTTAGTTTATATTACAAAATCGAAGGTTATACTCACTAATCCATTCGTTGTTTTCAGCAACGAAACTGATTTGTTCTTTTTATGAAGATACATTCGTAATTTATTGCACGCGCCACTGTCACAAGCACGAAGCTTTGGTTGACACAGAAAGAACATTCGTACATTGTACGAAAACAATACAGAGAGCTACAAATATTTGGTCTCAAATTAAAAAGAAGCGTATCTCTGGTGGTTGCATGAAGGACTGGCAGATCTACTTTATCGAATCAAAATGTAATTGACAAGAAAAAGCGCAACCACGTAGAATTGTCCAGCGTTTTTTTTATTGTTTCAGACATGGGGTTCGAACCTGATTTTTTGGAAAATGCTGATTCTAAATCCGTGGTTGATTTCACTAGGCCACGCTGACTCGTGAGAACAATCTTGATTAATGAGCATGAAGTTATAGCTCACGACAGCGCTTTGATTTTTATTTTGGGATAGATAAATTATTTCCGCCCATACCAGCAGCAACACCATCATACATGAGTAAGGTATAAAAGAGAAACAGCGATTGGGTGGTCATCACGAAGATCATTTTGTGCATTTTACAAAAAGGTGTAATGATAGCATTTCACCAGATAAAAAGCATTATGAATGTTTCATACAATATACGAGACATTTGTTCTATGTACAAAATGTATGTTTACGAAACGCGTGAAAGCTTCTTTACGAAAATAAATTTTCAGTGTATGTTCATGTTTGCCAGGTACTTTTTCACTGTTTGTCCGGTTGAACTGACCTCCCGGCCAAGCGCAAGTAGCGATGTAGCCACTTTTCCCTCGGTCTTCCTCTTAAGCATTATTTGTAGCTTCTTGTCGCTCAGGGTCTTCGGCAGTCCGGAACCGGGCTTTCTTCCGATGCTCTGATTGTTGTCTAATAGTGCCAAGATGTTGTAGATGCCGGAACGGGCGTATCCGGCGTCCACAAAGTGCTGCACGATGTCCGTTTTCGACGCGGCGAGGTGCCGTTCTTTGAACGCGAAAAGAGTTAGCGAAGAGAGTTCGACTGATAGAGCTGTCAACTTTTGTCTGATGTCTCATGCGTTGCTATGATTGATGCTGCATGGGTAGTTTTGTCAGTTCGGGTGAAGGTAAACCCATGAAAATTCGTTAATTTTTGTCCTTTTTTTTAATGCAAACGTTAAGCGAGGAACGGACACACTTTTACCATGTTTGGTTTTCTTATCACTGCTTAATAGTAGCTGTACTCGACGTTTAGATACTGGAAGATTCAATTCTTTTCTGACATCACCCGGAGAATTGATTGCCAATCGCTCAATTTCAAATTTGCGTGTTCTGAAACCGATGTTGGACGCCCTTTTTTCTTGATGGTCGCATAGTTCTCACCTAATTTCACGAAATTATGTACCACCATTTGGCTTCTTCCTATTCTGCTTGCGATCTCACGGATTGTCAGTCCATTTTCACGATGGACCGGAATTTCTCCGCGCTTAAGCTCTGAGGAGTCATTGATTTTGGTATTTTCTGAAAACAACATAAAAAATATGATTAAATTTCCGATCATAATATAGGTTGCATTGATGAGTGTGATTTTTTAACAATGGTAACATTTGTTTAAAAAAATTTCGAGGACAGCGAACGCAAAATCAATCAGCTTGTCCTTATCATTATTTCTTTCTAAGCAGATGAAAACAGTCGATATCACGCGTTTAAAGACAAGTCATCATCGAAACTGTGTACACACTTAGATTTTTTTACAGAAATCTGTAATGTTTTACCGAATTCTCAACAGCTGAACGTTCGGTAATCCGATTTAACGGATTTCGGTGAAATTTTACAGTTATCTGTAAAAAATTACCGGATTTCGGTAAATTTTTTACCAAAATCCGTAAAATCAGATTACCGAAGGTTCAGCTGTTGAGAATTCGGTAATTTTTTACAGATTTTTGTAAAATAATCTGAGTGTGTAGTAAACGAGAGATGGCATTAAACACACAAAACTGGAAAACAGAAGTTTTGAGCAAATAAACCCAATATTAAAGAATTTTTGGTTGTCTTTATATGTATTTCGTTCAGTGTACTATTGATAGATTATCAACTTGTTGTCAACGAATGATGTGCAACGGAATGTTTTTGTGCATCACTTCAGATGATTTGAATTTTAGGGATGATCCAATGCAAAATGCAATTAATTTTGGGATGACGATCATTTATACAGCATGCATTCAATGTCGAATGGGAGTCCATTTGCTTCGCGTTCACCTTGCGAAGGAATATCATCCGGATTTAAGATTATCGTCATCCGTTTGCTTCTGTCATTCGAAAATGCGACTTCGATGATTCGATATAAACCGACGGAAGATTTATTCGTGTTTTTTTTCAGTGTAGATCGTTCGTACACCTATTATTAAAACTTCATCATTATTTCAAGCATAATACTCCCATATTCATTTTACATTGAACACAAAAAAATGTATGAATTTTTGAAAACTTAACATCCAGTTGAAATTGAACTTTGTAAAATATTGTATTCTCTTTCCCCGGAGTACCTAACTCACTAGCATAGTTTACATAATAAAATCAAGAAAGAAACGGCTATCTTAAGATATGGTTCAGAATGTTTCAAGGGGGTTTGAGTTGATGAAGTCTGAACGGAACACTTGATCCATTGAAAATGCATTTCAAAAAGAAGAAAAAGATTGTCTCGAAGGTGTAGCTAAAAGCAGTACGCTATTCTAAAGAGGTAAAGCTTTGTATTTGTCAGCACAAAATAAGATATTTCGTCCCCAAAAATTTACAAAAAAGAGGTTAAGGTTTCATTCTGCTGTAAATTTATTGAACTTCAAAGCAAAAAATCATTTTACGACATTTTTGCGGTTTGATTTTGATTGTTGCTTTTTCTATTTCATGAATTCATTCTGCTTTTACCTTTTCATGACAGTGTTTTTAATCAATGAATTTGAATCCTTTATGTTGCTACAGTAATTATACAAAAAAGTGAGTAGATAAATCAGTGAAAAAAAACAAATTGATGTATTATTACCACAATGAAACTGACCCCTAGCTTCGGAGTTGTACAAAAAATCCCTACTGAGCCCTCGCGGCCCAACAAGCCAGCCAGTTCAGCGCAAGGAAGGGATTATTAGAATACAATTTCTGAAGAAAATATTCAATCGATTTCATTCCAGCCAAAACAGAGAGTGTGATTGATTCCCATACGATACATTCGCAACATTTGCCTCAATTTGAAGCAAGTAACATATCAATAGCAGTTGAGGGTATTATTCATAACCTAAGCTGCAATTTAGCGTTTATTGATTTGAGACTGCTTTCAGTAGCGCCATTAGTTTTGATTGATTTTCACAAAGTAAAAAATCTGTTCCTCTTTGAGACGTAACCGTTTTAAATTTTAACCGAATTTAAATAGACACTTTTGAAACAGCAGCATTTCCCGGAATCATATTTCCATCTACCATTCCAATCCTTCACATTCAATTAATTCCAGAACCATAGTAAAACCGGCCGCAAGAACATAACCACAACGACGAGGAACGGTGAGGCTTAATTGAAGATCCCAAGTTGCCGTTTCAGTGCTGTGGGTCGGTTGGTCGGTTGGAGTTTTTCCCCGGCATACTGGCACTTCCTGCTGGGTGGTAGTGCTCCGGAATTTGGTCACCAAATGGCATCCGCTCATTTCAGGATGAGTTCGGTTCGTAAGGAAATTACGGCCGCGTGACATCGTGGTGCGGTGGATGCGGATTTTGTCTCTTCTTTTGCGGAAAGTCTCGTAAAGCCTTCGGCTCCCACGAGACCAAGACGCACCCTCGCGCAATCACCGCCAAAATAAGCTGCAGAGGAAATTAAATTAAAAATACAGTTTTTATTTTTTTCGTCCCCGTGGAACTGATGTTGTCATTTTTTCTCCGTCCGTCCCGTCGAAAGTTTTGTCTTCGACCTCTCTGTTGATGTCCTCTGTGGGAATGACACGCTCGAATAGTTTGTTTCAGACTGTTTCGTTTATTAAAAAATATTTTCCTTCTGTTCGAAACAGTTGCTTTCATTTTTTATACGCTGGTCCGTTAGTCCATGGTAGTACGGCCATTCGCTACGCTCTATTTAATCCTTTTGCTTGAACGTTGCAAGTCTTTTGATCATTTTTTTTTCTATTTTCAAACGTGATGCGATATAGTAGCTTTTTCCTTGTACGACCACGACGGTGCCATTTGGGATTTTCACTGAGCTTTCGAGTGAGCAGTATGTGACGGGAATTCATAAATATCAACGTGGGGCTGAATGATATGGCATGGTTGGTTTTCACTTTATTGAGAGATGATATATGGGTACTAAATTGATGATTAGTCGGCGGTTGAGGTTGGGGTGACTCAGGACGAAAAATGTCTGTAGAAAGTACAGTAGTGGAGAAAATAAAGTGCTCACCGAAACGAATAATCTTAAACATTGTTACCCTTTAGATTTTCAGGGACAACTCATCTTTGTCTTGCGATGTATCATTTCATGAATACAATTCATTTCTACAACTTAAAAAAAATATATTTGAACCTTTATTGAACTTCTTCTTGTATTGATTGGAAGAACGTTAAGTACACACAAGATGAACTGATATGAAAACATAGTATGCCTACCTTTTACCTGAATCAGTGCTTGTAGATACCTTGGCATGCTTTAGACGAGGTTGTGGACGTATGCTTCATGACTCGTAACTCTGGTACATTACCTATTCATGGTGCGTTACGGAGTGTCGAAACGATCACCGAACCCTAGTCCGAATTAATTCAAAATAAGGAACATATTTGTTTTTTTTGTAGTCAAAGGAACATATCTTAGTCTTTATTACATTTTATGTCTTATGAAAAGTGACAAAACTCAAATTCCGGCACCGAGGGAGAGCTTGGAATAAGGAAATCATTGTTAGTCTTCATTAATGTGAATTTTCATTTTCTATTTGATGCTCTATAGTTTGAAGGGGTTACGACTAAGGATCTGATGCACGGTCAGTATCGAAGGCATTGTTTGTTTTCTTTGCAATGGATCTAATTTAACTGATAAAAGGGCGCGGCTATACGGAGAGTGCTCTCACTCCTCAAAGGGTTTAAATAGCGAAAGCTTTCAATAAAATACGATTCATTGCAAACAAAACAAACAATGACAACTGTAACAACCACCTAATACTTCATCATTCCTCAATAGTGATGAAGGAACTCGACATGCACTAAACAAAGGATACGGGATTTATTACAATAGATCAAATTACTGGTCTATTTGGGTATAATGAAGTTTTATTGTCAGCAAATTTTATACTCAATATGTCGATTGGCCAAATTTTGGAGATCGCAACAAGCCGTGCTTGGAAACTGACGTGTTTTGTTTTTGCTGCGTCCTTTACGCGAAATATCAAAAATATATTCGTAATTCAACTTAAACATAAAATCATAAAATCTCCACGTATTTTGTGTAAGATGTAGTGAATAGAATCGATACCTTCCCAAATTTTGTGATGGTCGTTAGTTTTTCCCCGTTTTTTGTGCTTCGCCCCCGCACCCGGAGGAAGAGTTAATACCAGCTTAGTTGTGTTTTTTAGTGCTGTTAGTATTGTGCCACGCAGACATAAATGATTAAATAAGAGTATTTTTCCTCTTTGCCGCGAGTGACTTGATGATTATTAGTAGTTTAGAAGTTGAAATAGAATCGCCTCATAGCGGGGGATTTTGATTGTTGGCAGAGTGTGAAGACTGGAAAAAGAAAACTACTGCAATGTAGAAAACGGCCATTTGCTGGTCAGAAGCAACAAACGAAGCATCGCGGTAGAGCAGCGGTTGTTTTAGTGTGATGAAATCAGGTAGCTGACGTGCCGCCATGTTTTCGAAGCCAACATCTCAGCTGATAATAATGTTTATGACCTTCATGCGATTAATTTTAACTCCGTCCGGGTATGTTCAAGACACTTCCTCAGCACAGATTTCCACTTTAAAAATGGAAAAAGAGTGCTGAATAAGATTGCAACACCTTTAATTTTTGGAAGTTTCCCCAATCTGGATAGAGCTGGAAGGTTTGTTTACATATTTTAGCTGAATTCATCAGCTGTCAGTGGGGCCCATTATTCTGGGCCCGCCGCGATGTTAGCTCTTTTCAGAACAAAGGTAGTAAGATAGGGGTGCCAGCTACCTGGATGAAATCGTTAGCGGTGCAGTTCTCAGCTCTCTGGGTGTTGTTCGTTGATATCTGTGTTCGGACATTTTAGATCGGATACGAGATCAAACGAAATTCTAGGATTTTTTTCAAAAGGGCAAAACTAACAATGAGAGGCTCTCTCCTCGCTCGCTCTCTTTCATTTATTACAGCGCCATTATAAATCTTTTGAGGGATACTTTAGAACAGATAGAAACACAACAGTGCTGGATACCATACTCTACAAATAGTTGAATGAAAAACGTAACGCTGAATGGCATATTAATGAAAGAGAAAGTAATCAAAGAGAGTCTCTCAATTGCAGATTCGCCCTCATGAAAAAAATACCCTAGAATTAAGCTATGTATTTCTTATATTTCCGACACCAGAATAGTCTTAAGCCCTCCTAGCGAATGTTGTGCAGTGCACTGAAAATTTATTTTCGTAAATAGGCTTTCACTCGTTTCGTAAACATGGATTTTGTACATAGAACAAATGTCTCGTAAATTGTATGAACCATTCATGTTGCTTATCATCGAACAAAATGCTATCATTACACCTTTTGGTACGATGCACAACATGAATTTCGTGAAGATCAGCCAATCGCTGCTTATTTTCGATCGTACTCATAAATGTTGGTGTTGCTGCTGGGATGGCGGGAATCACATATTTATCCAAAAATAGAAATAAAAACGCTGTAGAGAGTTAGAACGTCATGCACAATAATCAAATAGTTTCTTACGAGTCAATGGTTGCTACTCCGTGATTGATCAGAATCAGTGAAATTGCACAATGAATCAACTGAATGGGGCTGGGAGTAACCGACCATTCTCACTGTACACGTTTCAGTGACTCAATTTCTTTAATAATCAATAACGGCGCCGGCCACGTCCTTGCAATCAGGTGGGAATAGGGAAGGAAAGTTAGTGTGACCTTTGCTGTTTAGGGACCGTGTTTACCTCTGCATCCCCACAAAGGTCACAGGAGGGTTTTCTATGTTAGTAGGGTAGGGCAAGATGGACTTCGTACTTCGTGAGTCAATCACTATATCTCTTTATTCCTGGCCTATCCAGCTCCTGGTTGTAAGATTGCCACATGATTTGTTTCGGCTTTGCTGGAACGTCGTTCTACGTTTGAGTTTTGCAAAAGAGATGACGGTAGAACCAACAATCAATGTGAAACCAGTGATTTGAAATTGTTTCACTGTTGTAGAACCCCTTGTTCCGAAGTACACCTTGCAATAATTCTTGCGCTTTTCGGTACCTTCGGTACTAGTACCTTTGTTACCGTTTTGATTCGCTATGTTATTCTGACACAATACTTGAGGGTGTGCTGGTGAGAGTTAAGTTAACTATCAGGGACGAATCATCAAGCTTGGGACCGGTGTGCTAGTACTTCCTGAGCCAAAAAATATTTTCACTTTCTTCATGCCCATCCTCCCGCTGGTAGAACCACGGGATGGATGCCCGCATAATCACAAACCGTTCCTGGACCATTTTCCTCATTGTTGACGATCGTTTCCGTTATTGATGCAACATTTACCCTTATAGTTGACAACTATAAACTAACAATCTCCTGTATAGTTTTAACAATATGTCAGATGGTAAAAGGCCAAATAACAATATGCTGAATAGGCGGTTAAGTTAGGTTACCATAAAAAAATGGTTATTTTCACGAACAAAATTTTTGCTGTACTCTATGCCAAAAAGTTGGTATATAATCCAGACCGAATGCAGACAATAAAAAACCTTTCCATGACAATATGGCATACATTAACTGTATGTGATAATGTAGAGGTTGTATGGTGAAAATGAGATTGAACTATTCGATAGCAATAACATAAAATGTAATAATATATCTTACATTCGAAGTATCGTTTCGACTTTATAGCAAATTGTTTTTTATTATGCGGGTGGTCAGGAAGAACATTTATAAAGTATTTGGCTCAGAAAATATTAAAGCATCGGTCCCAAGCGAAACGAATCACGCCTAAAAACTGAGCTCCAAAGAATGGACCCTCAAACAGTCTGCCAAAATAACACATCAAAACGAAACAAAAGAAAAGACTCCAGTACCGCAAAGCGAGAGAATGGGTAACTCTATGGCCTACTTCGGATCAATCGAGTTCTAAAGTCAATCTTTAATCGCAAGTTTCCTATTCATTATAGGTAGAATGTAGCACAAACCAACGCAGGGAGCAGGGAGAACAGCTGAACAGCAATAACCGTTAACAACCCTGCAGCCTCACAAGATTCATTCAAAATTGAAAACCACATGAGCATGGGTATGATTTACCGCCCACGGATGCAATTCCGTTATTGCTGTTTTTGCACAATGAACCAACATATGATGTTTGGGACTAACATACATCCTTAATGTATAAAAACTGGTGACATTTTGAAGCAATACCGGCGCCGGCCGTGTCCGAATGCTAGTCAAGTAAGGAAAGGAAAGATGGGTGATATAGGAACTTGTGAGGACCGGAAGTCACACCTTTCAGGTTGTCAACTCATCATTTGAAGGCCACCAAAAACATACATTTCACACACAAAAGCTATTCTCAAAAAAGGGAAGTTGGACACAAAAGGATAAAATGGAAAGAGCTCACCCGGATATCCAGAAAATTCCGTTGCTGTTGTTTCAACATCGAGCAACCAGAGCAGGTTCTTGTTCCAGAGGAGTTCGCTCCAAGACCATGAACCAAACATTTTCCAGCGGCTGATCAAGAGCTCCTCCTGCCGCAAGGTTGTATGATTGGAATTCCGTCTCCAGCAGTGACACTTTGTTTTGAAACCAGGCGAAAACACGACTCGTGTCAACTATTTGGTGACCGAATGATCATGAGAATGAAAAGATTAACAGTTATCATTAAATTTCACTATCAAATTTTCTCGAAAAAAAAAACCAGCAGCGAAACATAAACACGTCAGTCCCGCAGCGCGACCTACTTCGATCTCCCTTTCTTTTTCAATTATATTTTGAGCCGAAAAAGTAGATCTGTCAGTCGTTCATGCAACCACCAGAGAGACGTATCTTTTTGATTGGTAACAAATTACTCGTAGCTCTTTGTATTGTTTTCGTAGAATGAACGTATGTTCTTTCTGTGTCAACAAATAGTTCTTTTAACAGTTGTGCGTGTGGCATTAAATACGATGGTAGCTTCTTAAAAACTACAAATCCGTTTCGGTGCAGAAAACAACGAATAGATTTGTTAGTCCTACCTTCGATTTCGTAATATAAACGAACATTAATTTTCAGTTTGGAGAAAATTCCTTCAATCGCACATAAATTTGTTGAGGGCTTCAAATGTTGAGTTGATAACCGGGAAGCAGGGTGTGACCAACCTCCGGTCCTCACAAGTTCATACAAGTTCCACGCCTCCATGAGTTATGTGATCACCGGAAACTGCCGAGCTTAAGCGAGGAAGAAACTGTTTGAGGAGGTGAAGAAGCACAAAAGGACCTACAATCTGCGATCGAACGTTAGCTGTCTGCGATAAGGAGTGTATCGAAAAGTAGTTATAAACATTCGATGCGTTATTACGCATAAACTACTGTATATATTTTTAGCGTGTAAGCGCCATTTGCTTTGTTTACATGTCAAAAATGATTATTCGGTTCATTCATTTCCGTTGATAAAGTTGTATTCAAAATGTCGCGAATTGAATTTGAGACTAAAAAGAAAATTCTGCACACTTGGTGCACCGAAAAGGGTGTTACTTACAACCAGATTGCGAAAAGAGTAAATGTTCACCCGGCAAGTGTAAAACGCATCATCGAAAAGTTTGGTAAGAGTGCTCCCTCAAGGATTTACCAAGAAGTGGCCGGAAACCCGGCTCCAGCAACCCCGATTTGGACCAAAAAGTTGTGGATTATATTCAACGGAACAAATCTGCCTCTACTCGCGATCTAGCCAAGAAGTTCAGGACCAGCATCGGAATGATTCAACGAATCAAGCGCAGGAATGACTTGAAGACGTACAAAAAGCAGAAAGTGCCCAAACAAACTCCGGAACAAAAGTCTCGTGCCAAAACCAGGGCTCGAAAGCTGTACAGCTGCATTTTGGACAATGTCGACCAGTGCATTTTGATGGATGACGAAACATACGTTAAAGAAGATTCAAGAACGCTACCGGGGCCGCAGTTTTATACTAAATCTGTTGGGGAACGTGTGCCAACCGCAGATACGACTGTTGCGATGGAGAAATTCGGTCAGAAGGTGCTCATTTGGCAAGCTATTTGCACATGTGGCTTGCGTTCTTCAATTTTCTATACAAAAGGAACTATAAATGCTGAGATTTATCAAAAGGAATGTTTGAAGAACAGGTTGCTACCATTGTATAGAAAGCACCAGTCCCCTCCTCTCTTCTGGCCAGATTTGGCATCGGCACATTACGCCAAATCCACTCTACAGTGGCTGACGGAGAATAACATCAAGTTCGTAGAAAAAGACATCAACCCACCAAACTGTCCCCAGTTGCGACCGATCGAACGCTATTGGGCAATAGTCAAGCGTATATTTAAGAAGGATGGTACAGTGTCCCAAAACATGACCGATTTTAAGAAAAATTGGGCAGCGGCATCCAGGAAGTGCACAAAGGTCACTGTGCAGAATTTGATGGCAGGTGTCAAATCAAAGGTACGGGCATTCTACAGAAATGAACATGATGACTAGTTTTTCCGTTTGGATCTTTTGTAAACATGTTAAGCTATAATAAACTGAAATAGTATGTTAATTTTAACCATGTTTTCATGCCTATTTTATTATTTGGAAGTTTATAACTACTTTTCGATACACTCCTTATGTGCTGGGGAAAGGGTCCTAAAGAAGAATTTTGGCCTCTCTGACAGAGGTAAAGGATTTTGCAAGAAACTTGCACCTTGAAGTTTGAACCTTGTGTCATGAGAAAAGCACTGGGATCCCATACCTATGAACTGGAGGATGATAATGGTAAACGGATTGGAGTTTTCTTTGCTGACCAGCTGAAAAAGCTGAACGCAGCCTCATCTAAACTAGTAAACTGATATTCAGCTAAATATGATGCCTCTTTTAAGTGCAACCACCGATTACGATTAGAGTGAAATCTAAAACAAAATACCTATGGGGCAAATATTTTGCGATTACCTAGTCGAGTTCTTTGGGGAAAACGATTGAATTGGTTTGGTAGTTCAAAAGTTAGCTTGTGCTGATTCCCTCTTAGTAGTAGATCCCACGAAGAAGCGAAGTAGTTGGGACGATGACCTGTTTATAGTAGTGGTTAACCACGAATGCACAAAGCGAACCACAATGATGATTTACATATCAACTGAGTAGTGGTTTTCATGAAGTGGATGAGCAAGCCAACTAGCAAATCAATTTAACTGAGAGTACTTGAAACAGACTTCTAGTAACGAAACAATTTTTTCCCAACTTAGCTTTCGCAAGCTATGTATAATCTCGAATGAGTGACAAAAAGAAACAATTTCCCCAAAAATACCAACTAAGGGCAGATCATTCGTCACTTTCAACTGACAAAGATAAGAAACTTTGCATTTCAATGTAAATAAACCCTCTTGTAAATATTAGATTTGATTACTAGTTAGTTAAGAAGTCGTACACTTCGTCCTATTGTTAAAACTAGAGTTAGTACTTAGGCTAGGTTAGGTAAGTATAAGATAAATCAAATCACCTACGATTTTTAATAGAATTTTAAAACTTGCGTTTCATTTACATTTTCATTTTCGAAAAAAATCTTTCATATCCTTGTTTTTACTACCTTTTGTTGTTGGTTTTTATCATTTGCGTAGAAAAATACCTAAAAGTCGAAAAATTGAATTATTTATTTGAATTATAATAAGAACAAATCGTTACCTTGTCATAGTTGGTTGTTTCTCGTTATTGCACTCATTTCAATTTCCACGCATCCTCCAGTTCTAAATTATAGTATCGCCAATGGTGAAGGCTGGATCGCCAGCTCGCCGTTACATCTGTAGAGAAGAAAACAGAAAACTCGTTTTAAACTTACATCCTCTATGGAACGACATTGTCACACTTTCCTTTTGCATCCAAATCAGTAAGCCAGACGTTTTCTCTCGATTTGGTGAATTTCCACCATTTCCACCGATAGTTTTTTCGGAAAATACTTTCTCGACACACTTCCACAGACAAAGGTCTGTCAAACTTTGTTTTTATTCACTAGCAGGGTTCATGACGTTGGCAAGAATGAGTGAGATGAATGAATGTGTGAGTGAATGTATCTGATACGTGAGGGGTGAGCAAATGGAAAATTTTGTGATTAGTAGTTTTGGCAGATTTTCGTAGTAACGGTAAGAAAATTTTCTAGTTTAATGTTTTAGAGTTTCATGACTCATGGAGAACGTTTTCTGGAAAAAATTCTGGATGGTTTTCCAAGAGGTGAAACAGACGCCCCATTTATGGTGAATTTTACTGAATCCGTCGTTATCAGGAGTTGACCTGAGGTTTGGATATCATTAATTCATCGGTTATTCTTCACTATGGTGAGAGTTTTGGGGAAATCACACCTGTTACTTAGTTGTTACACTGATGTTGGTGTTGAATTCCTTTTTTGTATAAGTGTAAGGTGTTTATTTTTTTACATATATTTTCGACGGTTGTTAAATATATTTATAAATTATGAAGATTTTGAGAGTGTTAGTGTTGCCAACCTTTTGAATTTATGCATGTTGAAGTTTATTGGTTTGATCAAGATCAGCATTTCGGGAGATAACAAACTTGTAGAAATTTAATAATATATCATTAGTTGTTTAGTTTTTCTTTGTAAATATTTTTTAGGACTTTTTTTGCATTAAAGTACCCATTGCTTTCCGCTGTAGACCGGAGTTGGAAAACGCTGATGGTCAGTAGCAAACTTGATCGATTTATCATCATTTAGAGTTCATTTATTCATTTGCGACACCTCGCATAGGACAAGAAAAATGAGTTCCTTGTTGAATTCTGGCGCCGAGCGTGAATCGTCAGCCAAACAGACTTAACCATGTGCGAGTTTTGGCTATCGACCTAGGTTGAAGTATCGCTGACCCCCCCTTTGCTTTTGTAAATCTTCGGGTGGGATCAGCTTTATCGACCGTTTCCAAAGGGGAAACGGAATGCTTTCTCCTAACAAATAGGGCAATGGTTTGCGTAAAGGCGATTAGTGACCTTCACGAAATTCCACTTCACAGCACAAATATCGACAAGGATGAAAATGGGAGAACCTGAAACGTGATTTTTGTCGATGCGTCAAATAAATAAGTAACTAATAAGAAGAGTTTTTCCATATGTGCTAATGGGAGAAGTCTAGAGAGGTGAAGGTAGATTTTTTCACGTTTTCGGTCATCTTTTTCAGACATTTTGGTCATTTTCTGGGGAGGTTGGCTCTGAATCCAATAAAAAAATAGATCTCCAATCGAACGGGAATCTGTTCGAGGTGCTTGGGGAAAGGTTTTCCCATGATGATATCAACCGACATTATCTCATCGGCTTGAATCAGCCTTACGGTCTATATTAAAACATTCGTTCACAATATTTTTAAGCTATGTTCAGCTTTGAATTTATGTGTAGTTGTGGGTTTTGGCATATCTAATTCATGTTATGCGTTTGAAAATATAGGAGGGTTGTTTACGTGTTTTTAGAAAGGATTATGTAAGACAAATTTTAAAGAAATGTTTTTTTTTTCATCCAAGGAATTAAAAAACTTACATTGTTGGTGGCCCTACAGTTTCTGTTTCACAGACTTTGGGGATCATTTATGGGAAACTGCAGTTGTCGAAAAATTCGAATTTCCAGTGTTTTTTTTTATCATTTTGGATTTATTGAGTTTCCGTTTTTTGGGCAGTGATCATACTCATATGAGATTTTTTTCGCATTGTTGTTTGTTTCAGTTTTCTTTGCTGTTCTATTTTATTTCATAGTATCCCGTTGGAATTTTCGCCATTTCAGAGTTTCAATCATCTTGTTATTAGTTGCATATCATTATTGTTTTTACTACGAAAACTAATCATAAAGAAATGTTATCTGCTTCAAGGTTGTAGGGAGGGTGATTCCAGGTAGTGTAGATGTGTTACTGCTGTGTAGCATAAGGTCTTTTTCTATTAACCACCCACACTTGTGAGTGGCCCAACGGCATCCCTACTATTGGTTAAAATCGGTCCTCAAACTCGGTGTTTCAACATATTTTTGCATTCTGCTGAAATGAACCACCCACTCTTGTGAGTGGCCCCAACAGCATCCTTACTGTTGGTTTAAATCGGTGCCAAAATTTGAATAGCTTTAATGTGCATCTCTGTACAGAGAATAAATCGGAAACATAGTTAAATACCTTATTCGCTGCCGACGTCAGTTGAATTCAGCACACCGTTAACCAAAACGAATCCCGCTGCCAACCCAACCATTTTATTCAACATCCCAGTGATTTCTCGTGGATGTGCAGAGGTGTTCTCGGCTTCCAATAAAGCGAGTATCACGTCAACACATTCCTACCCATTCCCTTCTTGACCTGCATTCGGGCGAGGCCGGCGCCGGTATTGCCTTAGTTTGAGATCACCAGTTTTTACACATTGAGGATGTATGCTAGTCCCAAGCATCATCTGTTGGTTCTTTGTGTAATAACAGCTGATCTGACAAGAACGGAGTAGCAACCTCGGGCGGCCAATCATGCTCATGCTCATGCTCAATATGTCGATTGGCCAAATTGTGGTCTATTGAACATTGACCGCACTGATTGAACTGCTTACAATGAATGAAGTGAACCAAACGAAATAAGCTACTGTTTCGATCGTGCAGCAGAATGTCAATTTATAATTAAAAGTTGTTTTAAGTGAACGTACATCCATATCAATAAGCGGAACAAGCATCGCATTCCTCGATTTGGACAACTGTGCATAAATCACGTCTAACAACAATTGAATTGAGCTCAAGTTTAATTGGATCCGACATTTATGATTACGACCGAAGTTTTTTTTTTTACACCCAAACTCAGGCTATCATCGTTTAGACGGGCATTCGTTCCAAAACAGACACTTCGGTCCCTTCTCGGGCTACACAAATCTTTCTCTTCATTAAATTAGATTCATCATTATTGCCCTCAATCCCTACTTCGGTTTCACGCTCTTGAAATGAAAACCGCGTCTGTGTCTGCCAAATGATAGCTTCATAAATTTCACTTTCCACTTTGTCGTAAATCTCCTCACGGAATTACTTCCATCTGCTGGGAAAAACCCATAGCCCTGGGTTTCATTCTACTCTGTTCAAACAAGGATATGCGTGTACTTTTTGGGTGATGAGTGTTTCTCATCCGATTTTTTGGGTCTTCGCTGATGTTTTGGGTGAGTTTTTCTTTCTCAATCGAACACTTCTCCAAACTCTCTCTCTTGGTATTGAGCAAATTGACATGCGAAAGCTCGATTTCAATTTGGAATCGTTTTGTTGTTGGCAAAAAAAAAAACGAGCGGATTTCCAGAAGAAGGGAAAAAATAAGGATTTCAAGGCAATTCTTTCCGAAAGCAATCAACTGTTTGACGTTTTTCAATTGCGCCAGGACAAACGGAATGTTGGCTGAGTGCCATTGTGCCAGGAGGTAACAACCTCCCTACCAGCTCAAGTAGCGTGCGGATGGAAATGAATCCAAATCCCCTGTCGATCCATTAGTGATTGGCGATGATGATGATGCTGGAGTGAGCGCTACACGGGAATGTCATCATCTAATCAAAACTGGAATGCCGGGTAGATTCCTATGCCGAAATGTGCGCATGAAGTTTTCGAGGCCGGATTAGGCGTCAATGAATCTTCAAATATTGTCATTTTTTGTTTGTATCTTCCTAGCTTATGCCTCGAATGAAATCAATTTGGCTGGAAGAGGAAACAGATAGGATGGATAAACACTTTGGATAATCAATTTCTAGCTTATGGTGAATGTGGTAGAATTTGTCGTAAGAAAAATCAATTTACAGAGCTATGTTTAGCAACTATCTTAACGTTCATTTTGTAAAAAAAGAGATTCTAGACGGTCAGCCCGAAGTATGTCGAAATTACAGAAATTCAACTCAAAGACTGTGCGAACTTTTTAACGCGAGGATTCAGAGTTGTGTTCCACCAAATTTTCAAAGTCGTTCGCGTCGTGGGATTAATAACAATAACGATGAAGTAATCTCCTACAACATACAAATTATTAGTCCAACCGTTAGTCATAGAAAAAGTTGTTGAAATATTAATTTTTGTTGAAACAAACAAAGTTTTAATGATGGACCATTTCGAAAAATGTATGAAAAGGGCGTGTTTCTTAAGTTTTCAGCCACTCATGAAATTAAATTCAAAATATCTCGAAAACGGTTACCTTTAGGAAGCTCATTATTAAACACATTTCGATTCGAATGTAAAATTATATTTTGGTATTGGAGAGTAGTTTTGATAAACATAAATTAATTTCATGAAAATCTTTCAAATGTTGCTATTAGGAAAAAAAAAATCATTTTTTTGTCCATGTTGTTTCTACCTCTTAAACAATGTTTTTTATTTTTTGTTGTTACCATCAAAATAAAAAAAAAGTTAAAAACAGCGTATTTTGGGAATTTGAATTTTAAATTCAAATTGTGATATTTTCATGTAAATTTGTTTTCAGTGTATTTTTTTTTCATAGACATTTTGATTTCCCGCCAAAAAATGGATGAATTAAGGGTTGCCAGTTTCTTTAAAAACGCCAATTGAAGTTTTCCTATTTCCACGAACCTCACTAAAAAAAATCAAAACTCAAGAACGCGAAGAAGAAAAAATATAATCTCTAGAAAATCCTGCAAAATTTTCCAAAGAGGAGAAAAACTTGGCCGGATGTAGCTGAAAAGTAATGTGCATTAGCATATGACAATGCATTTACTGTCGGGATTTCTTACCTTGTATGCAGTTGAAAAGTAGGTAAAACTGAAGACGGTTTCGTAACTGCAGTAACGCTTGCTAATGTAAATAAATGGGGTTGTCGCTTTTTCTCGTGGAATAATATTCCGATCAATTATTTCACAAAGAAGATTGACATCTCACCCATACTGGAGCAGTTGTCAAAATTTCTCTCAGTCAAAATGGCAAAAAAAAAAAATGATTTATATAAATATGAAAATTTGGCTTTGTAAAGTTGATTCGATTGAGCCTGGACAAATAAATGATAAATAAAAAAAAAGAAATGGCAAAAATTACGTCTGGTCTTTTCTTGCGAGCGGCATGCTGAGCTCTAAGCCGGAAAACATACTTTGTGAATTATGGAATTTTTTTTGAAAAAACTTTTTTCTTACTCATCAATTCATAAGCTTTCTTTTCGAGTAATGCCCTCAGTCACTCGTTTTCATACAACAACAAAAAAAAAAAAAAAAAATTAACGGGGATTACTCAAAATTGAGTTGTGGTAAATGAAACTTAGTTAAACGTACGTTCGGTTTTAACGTTTTTGAGTTAAAGTTACTCAAATGTGAGTGGCATGTAAACAGCCATGTTTGTTTTGAGAAATCGCGAAGTTCCTTGGGGACTGTTCATAAACCACGTAGACCAGAATTTTACATTTTTCAAACCCCCTTACTCCCATCGTAGACTTTCGTAGACTTATTCCAACAAGAAAAGAATGTGTACGAGAAAGAATGTCTGTAAAAGCGGTTGCTCCTTGTTTATCAGTAACCACGACTCTCCAGTTCTGTTTTGTCACTATGCGAAATTTGGGACGGTGGGTGTTTCCGAGGATACCGCACGGGTGTACCACAGTCAGTTCGAGAATTTAACAGAAATAAGGATTAACATCTTAATCAACTTTTTCTTATGTAGATATAAATCTATTGTTGTGAAATAAACAATCGGAATTTTTGAACAATGTGTAAATTATGTTTTGCTGCAATCATTTTTGTGTCAGAAATTTGACGTAGACTGTCTATAGATGTAAAGATGCTAATATGAAGATAGTCTATATCACGTAATATAGGTTGTAGTGTGAATAGGATGTTATGCTCCATTATTAAATTAGCTGCCATATTATACTGATTTTATGTATTGCTTCAATTTTTACATAGTTCAGGTCTCGAAACTGTGTGCAGTGCACTTTTTGGAACATGTTAGCATTTAAGCTCAATCCAGGACTAAGATAACCTAGACTCATAGAATACATGAATCAAATTTAGAACGCAACCAGTTAAAAAAATTTGTACGATTTGTAAGATACGAATATTTAATATGTTGAAAATAAACATAATATGATAATAATTTCAAACATCGATGTCAGTTAACTAATTTAATGTTTGGATTTACCTGGAATATGTTTGTTATGACGTATCCGTTTTGTAGATAGAAAAATGTCTACGTAGACTTTTGCGTATATCCCCCCTCCCCCATCGTAGACAAACGTAGACTTTTTCGAAACCCCTCCCCCTTAATTGTCTACGTGGTTTATGAACAGCCCCTTGTAGTTGTATAAATTTTATCTAATTTTCGAGTTTCAATCGGTGTGAATTTTTCTGAAACAGTGATTCTGACCAAGCTTAAAGTGAAATTGAACAATATGTTCTTACGATAATTAAAACAATAAAATTGGTCTACTTTATTTAAAAAATTAAGCTTTTTTGTAAAATTAATCAGAAAAAATGTCTGAATAAGTGTTATAAGGAGTGTATCGATAATAAGCTATGCACAAACTTTTTTTCAAATTATAACCGATATTTTATTCATACAAAAAATTGATCCTGTATTGTACGAGGTTAAAATTGAACATAATGAAGACCGGATGAAATTTAAGTTATTCCTTCACGAATTTTCGAACTTTGGATCGAATGCTCTTCATCAAGTTCCGGACAAGTATTGCATCGAATTTTTTGGACACTTGAGCCTAAATTGTTTTGAACTCCTGCATGTTCCCAGCTGCCTTACCAGTCTTCTTGAAGACCCTCTTCACGATTGCCCAGTAACGTTCGATGGGTCGAAGCTGAGGGCAATTTGGTAGATTGATATTTTTCTCAAAGAAATCTATACCCTTTTCCGCAAGCCAATTGAGAGTGGTTTTGGCATAGTGAGCCGACGGTAAATCCGGCCAAAACAGTGGAGGTGTACTATGCTTCTTATATAAAGGCAACAATCTCTTCTGGAGACACTCAGGTCGATAGATTTCCGCATTTATAGTTCCGTGAACAAAACTTGATCAAGACAGAAACAGAAAGGATGATGATGATGATGATGATGATGATGATGATGATGATGATGATGATGATGATGATGATGATGCTGATGATGATGATGATGATACAATACTACCATCTATTGAAGCAAGGTACTTTTCATAGTAGTGGAATAATCTGAAAAACGATTTGATCAGGATTCAATTGTTGTTTGTGATCATCAAACTGCTGTATGATGTGCCAGGCTGGCCCATAAGCAGAGGCACTTATGTGAAACCCGCGAAATAGAACCTCCTTCCACAAGAAAGTTCACACTCATAGCACCAGAATCAAGCCCTCGATTGACAGAATAAACCCAATAGATGGGGTCGAAGAGCTCGCCTTCGTTCCGCGAAATGTTAACAATAGCGAGGAGGCAGTCCCATGCTCCCTATCCAAATCGTTTCACTTGCGTGCCCTGGTGGTCCCTTTTTCTCCGGTGTGTATGATATGTATTAAATAAGTATTATATTTTGTCGTGGTCCAATAAACTGAATCTAAATAAAAATAAAAATATCGCATTAAACAATACAATGACGTATCTATTCTTCCTGGAACCTTCTTACTACGAAGCAGATGAAGCTATATTTTTTTTAATTACGAAAAAACATAACGCCACTGAGTACCAGACTTTGACTACAAACTGATGATGGCACCTTCAATCTAAACACGAAATCACGTACGCCAAAAAATGTATGTATAATATAAATGAACTACAGATGCTACACACTTAGATTTTTTTACAGAAATCTGTAAAGTTTTACCGAATTTTCAACAGCTGAACGTTCGGTAATCCGATTTTACGGATTTCGGTGAAATTTCACAGATATCTGTAAAAAATTCACCGGATTTCGGTAAAATTTTACTGAAATCCGTAAAATCGGATTACCAAACGTTCAGCTGTTGAGAATTCGGTAAAACTTTACAGATATCGGAAAAATAATCTGAGTGTGTACATCCTGAAAATTCAGTATGATTTTATATAGTGCAGTGATGATATGATAAAAATAAAAAATATACTAAATAATATACATATAATAATAAAACGCAGCTTGTTGCCACTTCAGCTCATGCGGTGTAAGATGTCTGTAACTCTGAAATAGAATAGCATAGCACATTTGCACAAAGCGAAGGGGGAGTCAGCGAGATAAGCCTATCCACTTCCACTCAACACTTCGCTAAAAAGTAAAGTGTTGTAGACCCGCTTCTCTCTGCGCACCTGGCCACGTCCTTTTAACTGTTTGATAAATTGATAATTGTCTTGACATTGAAAGTGATGGGCGCCCAAACAACCTTCAAAGACATTCAAGAGATAAAACATTTACGAGTTTCAAAATTTTATTTGTGGAGTGCTTATATATGTTGAACATAGTAATATGGTATTAAATAAATATTATGATTAAATTCTTGATAATGATAGAAATATGATAATAATATGGAACTTGGTGCCTCTTTACAGTTCCATCATTACACAGTGGTCCAAAATGCGAATTTAGCTGGAAACATACATTTTACTTTTGAGCAAAGTTGTCTTCCACAAAGTGGTTTTTAATAGCAAGGCGGTTCTTTTGGTGTTAATAAAAACTAGGGTGGTCCCTATTTTCAGAGAAATCGAAAATCTAACTTTTTTATTTGCAGAAATAAAGGCTTACATCATTCGTAAAAGTTGTAGAATAAATAATTTCAATTAACTTTGATGGTGTAGCTTTTCTGGGATATGACCTTGGGATATGACCGAATTTCAGCATATTTTTCGGTGTCCCTACCGAAAAAACAGTTTTTTGCTCTAACTTTTATATTTCAAAATTCATCAACATTGTTGTCTTCAAATGATTTTTGTACCTTGAAAAGATAGCAAAACTTGAGTGATCTCAGACGTTGCGAATCAAAACAAACCCAAAAGGGAGAGAGTTCCTCTCCCATGTGCGCATCAAAACAGAGTGCATATAATATATCGCTAGAATAACTATCACAAAGCCACCAGTGGTACAAGAGCGCTTTCCAAACGTCACCTTTTGCCTGTAGAGGTGGCGGATTCGTCCGTGCCTCGACCTACCCCACACTGGGATGTTAGGCAAAGGGTGACGTCCTTGGTTCGAGTACTACTGTACCCATACCTTTTCGCTCAATTTTCAATACATCTGTTCTACTTCCAACCTACCGTACACTGACGGAACTTTCAACACTTTTTCTTCATATCTTTCATTCTAGCAAAACATTACTGTTCACTCTTCGTGCCTCATGGTGATGAGTGAACATCTTCTTCTACATACAAAAAAATATTATTAAACAATACTTGGAATTTCCTGGATAACCTGAAATAAATATAAAGAATACTTCCATTTTTCATCATGCAAAAGACAGTACATCCCAAATCTCGGTAGCCTGAAACCAATTTATTTCAATATTGTACTGTATCATAAGAACAACAAAAGATAAAAAAGGTTTTTTGGATGTTTTGATGGATCTAAGGGAAGGATGATCCTAGAGCGCGCTGTAACTGCGAACCTAATATGAATAGTAGAATTCTCAATGTGACCTCCAGGCACACGATCCTTTGTAGCAGGTGGAAAACTACTAAATGTGATATTTACACAATGGAACTGACTCTAAGCTTCGGGTCTTGACCAAGAATTCCTAATGAGCCCTTGTGGTATGACAAGCTGAACAGTTCAGCGCAATGGTCTGTAACTCTGAAATGGCAAAACAATTCTGTAATTGATTGATGAACCTAAACATTTCTTGATATAATAAAAGAAAATTGATCACCTGGAAGTCTAGAAAAACAGCAAAGAAAATTTCTGCGGCGCAATAAACTTCATGCCAAAAACGGAAACTTACTAAATCCATGCAAAAAAAATAAAAAATAAAAAAGAGATTCGAATTTTCCGATAACTCTTGTTTGCTGTAGACGGACTTGCGTATCCATTATGAAACTGCATGTTTTGACAAGTTATCATAGCCATGGGGAAAAAAATTAAAATTATTCTATAATACTTCTGAATTTCATGCATGATCTGCGAAATTATGAATTGTATAAAGAATAGTATACGTAAAATTTCGAAGTGCTGCTCCATTTCCTTGCATCGCAATAATTATTTGTAATAAATCTCATAGGTACTACAGTGTTTTAATTAATGAAATGACGAAGTTGTATTCATGAATAGACTCAATTTGGCGCTTATAGACCCGTATTACATCCATATCCCTCGAAAGTTGCTGACTTTATATAATGAGTTGTATAGTTTTTCATGATACATACAACCAGACGTCTTATTAAACGTGTCTAAGCAAGTGTTTAACTAGCTAATTATCGTTTACAGCTTAAAAACTTTATGAGTTAAAATAAAAAATGAAATTGATCGTTGCTTTTTAAGCTGAGTTAAGGGACACATACATATATCCAATATATTAATATGGTAATTCTAAAAAAATGAATGGACAAATACAGTGGAAAAACTAATTGATGTGATATAACCACAATGGAATTGACTTTTAGCTTCGGGTGTCTTGACAAAGGACCGAACCCTTGCGACACGTCAAGCCGGCCAGTTCAGCTCAAGGAAGTTTTATTGTGTTATCGTAAACACCTAGACATTCTAGTTTCTTTTGGGGTATTTTCAAAACTCATTTCTATTACCTAGTTCAGTAGAAAACGAACGACAAGTCCCCAATGATGATATTCGGCGTGAAAATCGTCCTTTTTTTCTAGTTGTTATAGTTGACACTTTATATGAAATGCCACTGCGAACGAGTGAATCTAAATCGAACGTTGAGAACAAACATATGGAACAATTGACAATTGAAGTTTGGTTAGTAAACGGCAGGAAGTAAATGCCTTAGGCTCAAGCCTGCCACAAATGGCAGGATCACTCAATCGCTTTGAAGAGGAATCAATCAAGCACCGTAGAATTTCTTACAAACCCCCAAGGCAAATGTTATTGCCACTTGACTTGGCAAATAAACAATCAACAAAGGCCTCCAAGCTTACTAAATACTACCAGCAAAAAAAAAGAAGAGGGCAATTGAAGCGATTATCTCAATTAGGCGAATAAATTAGCCTCATCGAGTCGGTCGAAGGTGCTGTGGTCCATTGGGATCGACTCTGGATGGTGGAGCGAACAACTAGGATCCCCACTTAAACTAATTGGAAGATTATCCCGAGCTTGAAGATGGCTGTGAAAAAACTAAGAAGACCCACTTCGCGGATGATTCCTCACATTGATGATGGCCAATGAGCAGGAAGCCACCGTTGCTCTTCTGCTTTTAATTGGAAGCGAATTTTTTTTTTACCACTCAACTGAAGAACAATAAACAATTTTCCGGTCGAGGAAGATTTCTTGTGACGGTAGGTACTTTGGTTTGAGCGCTGATGAAGCCAGAGGGAAATGCCTAGTTAATCCTTGTTAAGAAGATTAAAGACTGAACAGGGTCAGTAGCCGGGGTAAAGTTAAATTGTAATCTTATTTGGGTGGGTTTTCCTGGAACAAGTGATACTGCCTGTAATCATGTTATGTGTACGGTGATGTGATATTTTTGCTTCTTGCAGATTTTTTTCTAAAGTTAAACTCAAAACAACAATATTAACGAGGTGCTAGCTACACAAAAGAAAACTGTTATTGTGTTTCCGATGGATTGAGCATGAGCTTGAAGCAACTAAAATTTAAGAATTTTTTTTGAAGGCCCTCAAGCTAAACAACAAACGAGCTCACAGAGAAATGAGTTACTTACACATAAATTTGAACAGAAAGTGATGCTGTGATTTTGGTAGAAGTGATTTCGCCACCGTATTCTATTTATCGGTTCATTAGGTGCCTTCCTTACCTTGACGATATGAAGTCCTTCCCGCTTCATTGTCTGATGGAGGAACCAGACGGAAGAATTGATCCTCTTCGCTTTTCTTCCGCTGTCAGCTTGCCGCTATGTCGTCTCGATCACCTTGAAGGATATTATCACGCCAGTAAGACTGGCCGGGACTTTTCACGATTGCTCCCATATTATTTTTGTCGAAGCCCTTCTGGCTTGGAAACCTTCCCCATAGCCACTTGAGAGAATGTGACGAAATTTTGCACTTGTAAAGTTTATACCATGTAAACATTACACCAACGATAAACGATTACACACTCGTGTTCTTTTCGGAAATCGCAAACGTGATTTGTGATTTGTTGATTTGTGATTTGTGATCGACCTTCGGTGCCTTTCATTTCATGTATCGTAATTTATGAACACACCTGGAATTATCAAGATTGACAAAGAGAAACGTCAGTGTGATGGCTGTTTCCAACGTTTATAAAGTATAAAGTATTATATTCGCCGCAATATGTACGAAAATACAAAAGAAAAAGAAAGTTATGAAATGTCTTCAGAAATGCATGAAATTTAAGCAATTTCGATTCAAAAGCTAGCCAAATGCAAATTTTTGGCTTAAATTTTAGCATGGAGGTATTAAGCCACTCTTGTACGTTACTCAGTATACAAATTTATTGGAGGCATACGTTATAACTGAATATTTTTGAGTTAATTAGCGCTGATATTTGAGGTGTTTGAGAACCTGATGATCATTGTTTCCTAATTGCGAGTATAACACTTATTCAGGCATTTTTTTCTGATTAATTTAATGAAAAAGACTAATTTTTTTATAAAGTTAAAGAAGAATAATTCTATTATTTGAATGAAATCTGCATGGGTACGCAAAAAATAAGTATTTTATTTTTATGATTACGATTATCGTTAGAACATATTGTTCAATTTCACTTTCAGTCTGGCCAGAAATACTGTTTAAGGAAGATCCACAACGATTTAAACTTGAAAATAAGATAAAACTTAAAGAGTGTTTCCTTTCATCGGGCACTAAAAAATTTGACACGCCCTTCATTTTGAAGATTTGTGCGTGTAACATCATGCCTCTACTTTGATTTTGAGATAAGCACAACAGTTATCAAAAGGTCGTCGAAGGAAAAGAAGCGATGCATCAAAACTTTGCATGTGCATGGCGAAAATCCAAACTACTCTCACGCCAAGTTGGCGAAATTGTTGAATGTGCCTAAATCAACTGTTACCAACGTATTAAAAGTGTTCGGTGAACGTTTGTCGACAGCCAGGAAAGCTGGATCGGGGGGAAATCGAAAGCCGGAGGCCACAGCGACGTCAAAAAGAGTTGCCCGCTGTTGCGAGCGGAACCTCTCCGTCCGAGATGTCGCAAAGAAGCTGTGAGTGGCGCATTCAACCGTGGAGAGAGCTAAAAAACAAGCTGGACTGTCGACTTACAAGAAAGTGGTGACTTCAAATCGCGACGATAAACAAAACACGTCGACCAAAGCATGTACGCGAAAGTTGTACACGACAATGCTGACGAAGTTTGATTGCATAGTACAGGACGATGAAACTTACGTCATGGCTAACTTTAAACAGCATCGTGGACAGCAATTTTATAGGGCAACTGGACGGAGGAAGGTGGCAAATATTGTCAAGCACATTAAACTGTCAAAGTAAGCGAAGAAATATCTGGTGTGGCAGCCTATCTATGCCTGTGGCTTGAAGAGCAACGTTTAAATTGCGACCGAAACCATCAACCAGGAAATTTATCTGAACGAGTGCCTTCAAAAACGTTTACTGCCTTTCCTAAAGCGACACAATTGTTCCGTTCTTTTTAGGCTGGATTTGGCATCTTGCCATCACGGAAAAAAGGCCATGGAGTGCTTCCAACAACGTGCAAGTGGTGCCCAAGGACAAGAAGCCACCCTACACGCCAGAGCTCCACCCAATCGAACAATATTGGGCCACCGTGAAGCGGAACCTCAAAAAGACTCAAAAAGCTGTTGTGAGCGAGAAACAGTTCAAGGCAGACCGGCATTCTGAGGCGAATAAAGTGGACAAAAAGACTGTATAAAATCTTATGGCAGGGGTTAAACAAAAGACCCGGCAATTCGCATTCGGTAAAAAGAAAGCTTACCTGAATATTTCTCCTGTATTCTGTTCAACTATACTTGAAGAAGACAAAGAATTTGACTTATTAATAAAAACTTTGATCGACTCACACACATAAGATGAAATATTAATCTTCCTTGAGAAAAAAACGAACGAAATATTATTCCACCAGAAAAAGGGACAGACCCATTTAGTTTACATGGCAGAAGTGACTGACGTAATGAAATCGTTTTCAGTTTTCCATACTTTTCAACTGCATAGAAGGATAGAAATTCCGACAGTAAAAGCATTTCTTGACCATTACTTGTCCTATGCTAATGCACATTACTTCTGAACTTCACACTGGCCTTACTGAACTAAGAAATTTTCCTGCACTGTTCTGGTATTGAGAAAATTGTACATTATATATTCGAACATAAATACTAAAATTGACAACTATTTGAATGCAGATATAAATTTTATCCACCGGATCAAATGGTAAATGGCATAATTCGCATCCATAGATGTAGTTCCGCAGATGATGTGGCGGTTTATTTGTTTATTTGTTTATTTGTTTATTTATAAATTTACATCAACAGGCTATCAGCAGCCCCAATGATGTTGGTAAAGCTTAAAAAAAAACAAAGTTACAAAAATTATCACATCCATAAACGAGCAAATTAGAATTAGTCAAGTCTTTAAAAAAAACATACTAGTATAGACACAAAAATACATTTTTTCGTAGTCATTATCAGCTACCGCGATGCTCGAAGGCAGCGGCAAATCTTCGACGGAGAACTGCACGCAAAAGATGGAAGTCGAACATTGAAGCCACTCTGTTGAACACTCGTTGCAAACCGCTGATCGCACCCTCTAGTCCGTAGTTCGTACGACGAAGCGGAGGCCTCAGCATTATATTATTTCGCAGTGGCCGAGGACGAACATTGAAGTCGATATTTTCAAGAATCGCCCCGCAATCAATTCTGCCTTGTAGGGCGTCCGCGATGATCAACGCGTTGTTGACGTCCCTTCTCACTCGCAAAATTTGCTGGTTGATCAGACGGCAACGGTTTTCGTAGCTGGGCAATCGGAACCGATCCCTCCAAGGTAGTCTTCGGAGAGCGAAACGAAGAAAACAACGTTGAACCGATTCAATTCGTTCCGTACCGTTGTTGTGATAAGGGCTCCAAACGGCAGTACAGTACTCCAGCGTGGACCTCACAAGAGAGCTGTAGAGCGATTTTAAACAATGAACGTCGGAAAATGTTTTGGCTATTTTAAAGACGACTCCCAGCACTCTTGATGCTTTAGCAACGACGTATGAGACATGCTGCTTATAATTTAGTTGTGTATCCAAAATCACCCCGAGATCCTTCACATGACTCACTCGGCCTATTGATGATCCAAGCAGTTCATAATTGAAGGTTATCGGCTGCTTCTTCCGCGAAAACGTTATGACGTAACACTTGGCAGGAGCGATCACCATCCGATTAATCGTGCACCAATTGGCCACTGCATCAAGTTGTTGTTGAAGATGAATACAATCATTAACTGAACGAATCCTCAGATAGATTTTGAGATCGTCTGCATAAGATAAACACGGACTTTTGATGATAAGATGCAGTAAAGTAGGAAAATTAGCTGGCCCAGATGGCTGCCTTGTGGAATGCCAGATGAGGCACAGAAACTAGCAGAATGACAATCTCCTATAGCAACCTTAAGTAGCCTATCAGTGAGATATGATCGAAACCAATCTAGAAAATTACCGTTGATTCCGAGCCTGTCAAGTTTGGCTATCACTATAGCATGGTTCACCTTGTCGAAAGCAGCCGATAGATCGGTGTAAATAACATCCGTCTAAGTCCGTTCCGTCATAGTTTCGGTAACGTACGATGTCAAGCATAACAGATTTGTCGTGGTCGAGCGGCCGGCAATAAATCCATGTTGATCAGTGCTTAGATACTGCTTGCTAGGTGAGACGATTGGATCCATCACTACCAACTCAAACAGTTTGGAAACAGCGTTCAGCGATGTGATGCCCCGGTAATTGTTAATATCGCGCTTACTATCCTTCTTGAAAACTGGAAACATATGAGCAGATTTCCAGCACCGAAGAAACGTACCACATGAAATAAAATGCTGGAAAATACGACGAAGCGGCGGAATGAGGACATCAATGTGTTTCTTAATAATTGCAGATGGAACTCCGTCTGCTCCCGGATTAAACGACGTCTTAAGTCGCAACGCGGAGCTGGAAATCATTGCATCGGTTACGTTCACACCACTCATCAATTGATTGTATACCGGAACATTCTGCGCAGCAAGCCAGATTTGGTCAGAGGAGAGTAGCTCATCTGTAAAAACATTGGCAAACTTGATGGAGAACAAATGGCAGATATCGGGTTGCGACGAAGCTGTTATGCCATCGAGCACCATAGAGGATGGTAATCCGGACTCTTTGCGTTGCTTATTGACGTAATTCCAGAATGATGTTGGAATCGATTTAAGCTTGCGTTGTATATCTCTTTGGTGACGAAGATAGCAGAACTTGCTTAAGCGCTTGTACTCGTAGTTAAGCCTGACGTAATATTGTTTTAGCGGAAGCGTACGGTACTTACTGAACCTCTTGAAGGCAGCTCGCTTGGTAGTCTTTAGCGACCGAAGTTCGTTGGTCATCCAAGGTACACAAGAATCAACACGGACGGTCTTTTTCGGGACATACATGTCAATGACATAGGCCAAGGCATGCGAAAACGTTCGTGCAGCTTGGTTAACATCTCCGGGATCTAGAATGCGCTGCCATTCTAACTGAGACAAAAAATGTCTATACTTTGGTGGTCGGCCCTTCGGAAGTAGTACGACACAACAGTTGAAGTGCGGACGAAATACTGAGCAACGTTGTTCGCAACTGTAACAAGCAGAGGTGGATGATGTGGAACAAACTTTACTAATGGTGCGGGCGTTATGCAGATGGAAGGAGCCGTTTCGCAGCCGCTCACAAAGCAAAGATCAAGAGAGCGATCATTCTCGTTCGTCACGCCGTTGATTTGGGAGAGAGTCGCGAAGCTATAGCTGTCAAGAAGTTTAGTCGCTGCTGAGTGGAAAGACGAGAGCTCATAATCAGGGCGGTAGAACCCGCTATGGATCTTAGTCCAGGCAATGCTCGTCAGATTAAAGTCGCCCAAAACCATTATTTCGTCACATGGAGCTGCATTTTCCGATAAGAAAGAGATTGAGCGACAATGAGTGTCGATGAGCTCAATGTCTCGAGTTCGATCCGGAGGTATGTAGACTGCGCAAATGAACAGGTGTCGATCCCCAAGCTTAATAGCTATCAAAACTTGTTCGACCGTGTTCCAGGAGTCGTCATCGATGGCTCTGGCTTTTAGCGTGGAACTAACTGCGATAAGTACACCACCTCCAGTAGTTTTCCTGCTATTGCTTGAGTTGCGGTCGCAGTGGAACAATTCGTACCCTTCTCCAAAAACATGATCAGTATGGGTTTGAGACTTGAGCCATGTCTTAGTTAGGACTATGATGTCGTAGCACTGATCCGAGGCTGCTAAGCGATAGTCGTCAATAAGGCTGTTCATTTCACCAACGTTTTGATAATAGACAGCGATGTCCGGTCTCAGTCGTCCGGGGATAGTTAACCTGGAAGTTGGGACACTATCAGGTACTAAAGCGTTTGGAGGCTGATCATACTTGCCGATGTTTGGAGCTCGGAAGACCCCTTTTCTAACACCAAGTACAGGGCCGGGACGGCTGTTGGTCGCTGGCAGGAATGGCTCGACTATATTGGGGGAATCAGGGACTTCCTCAGTACTGGCGGCATTTATGCGTCCCGGTGAAGAGCTGGAGAGAGGCCAAGATCGTTGCCAAACGGGTGCTCGAAAAATGGGTATAGCAGCAAGTGCGTGTTTCAGACTCCATTTTGCAGATGTAGGGGTGCGTTGGTTCGATTAGGGTTGACTGCAATTGACGAACTAATCAGCGCATAAAAAGTTCGAAAAAGCAGCGTACTTGCCTGTTGTCGGGCTTCGGAAGACCCCGTCTCCCAGCTCAAACGCTGGACCGGGACGGCTGCTGATCAGTGGCAGCGAAGGCTCGACTGCGTTGAGAGGAATAGGGGCTTCCTTGAGACTTGAGGTAAGTGTGCGTCCCGGTGTCCAAGTAGCAGAAGCTGGCTGAGCGATGTGTGTCGAAGTTTGACTAGAAGCGGCGAATTGATCAGTGCATGAAATATCAGAAATAATAGCGTACTTGCCTGAAGTCGGAGTTCGGAAGACCCCATCTCCCAGCTCAAGCGCAGGACCGGGACGGCTGCTGGTCACTGGCAGCTGAGGCTCGACTGCGATGAGAGGAATAGGGGCTTCCTTAAGGTTTGGGGCAAGTTTGCGTTCCGGTGTCCAAACTGAAGATGAGTGTATTTGGTTTGAAGAAAGTTTAAGGGATGACCATTTGTACGATATTCCATTGATACGACCTCTTCCACTGAGAGGCTTAGTGGGCCGTTGGGTGCGGCAGCAGATGGTGGTCGCCAAAAATTTTCGCTGGATCTATTGTCCGAGAATTCCCGGTACACAACACTTTTGGGCCATGTCGAGGTTGCTAACGCTTTAGGTTTCAGATCCATTCGTATACCAATTTTAAAGGAGACGAAAGATAGTGTACTTTCGTCATTACCTTTCGCTACTAGTCGGATAACTTGAACGTCCGTTATACCCAGGCGTTTCTGTGCCAGTGTACAAATCTGTTCAGCTGTGACTTCTTTTGAGATCCGAGACAGATATAACCAGAACTTTGGTTGAGCTGACGGGACAGTGGCAATACCAATAGATGGAGAAGGCGTGCTACCAGTTCCAAGTAACAGAGGTGGTTGGTTATTTGGGACTGACTTGACAGCCGTGCTGAACAGCCTCCGGCTTCTAGTAAATCTCGGGTCGATGCCAACGCGCTTGGATGATTTCGGAGTGCAAGAGCTAGAGTTGACTAACTTAGCGAAATTCGTACGGATCTCGGCTTTCAATTCTTCCATTATATCCGACTTCAATTGGATCATACTATCACTATGGGAGTTGAGTAGGCAGTACGTGATTTTGCATAGGTTTATCTTCACCCGCACTGAAGAAGCTACCCATGCAGCATCAATCATAGTATCCCATGTAGACAAAAATTGACAGCTCTATCAGTCGAACTCTAACCGTGATGGCAAAAACATAAAGCAATTCCGTTCAGAAGTGTGGGCGTTCAAAGAACGGCACCCCACCGCGTTGAAACCGGACATCGTGCGGCACTTTGTGGACGCAAGTAACTGGCGAACATGAACATACATGTAAGGAAGCGGAAGTCACATCCACTGGTTTCGAGGCTGCAGGCAATGACGCAGCGGCAGCGGCTATAAAATGGTCAACTCGATTTTCCCGGCGTGGCGGTGGCAATGAACGACGAGACCTATCTCACCCTGGATGGCAACGACTGGCAAGGACTTCGTATTTTCCTCCCCTAACGAAGGGAGTGAGCTTTGAGGTGAAGTACATTCACACACCAAGTTCCCCAAGAAGGTGCTGCTGTGGTTGACAATCAGCGAGAAGGGGATGTCAAAGCCGCTCTTCTTTCGCTCCGGACTGGCCGTGAACGGGGAAATTTATAGTACGAAATGCCTGCCGGAAGTAGCGTCGTTCATTAAGAAATACCATAAGACGGCCCACTACTCGAAACAATCGTTGGAGAAAATGAAGCGGCTGCATATCGATGTGGTACCCAAGTCGGCGAACCCGCCCAACGTCTCCCAGCTGCGTTCCATCGAGAATTTCAAGGCACAACTGAAGCGTTAGATCTACTCCAACAATTTTGTCGCGAAAACTGAGAAGAATTTGATAAAACGAAGAAAAAACTTTAAAAAAATCCAACACGCATGTTTTCTTCCGCCAATGTTCCGGGCAACTGCCGGAAGGTCGCTCGCAAGGGTGTAGAAATTGTTTGCAAGTTAGCTTAAATAATTAACTTCCATGGGAAATTTATCAAAAGCAATTATCTGTCTTAGCTTTTTTTAACACCATTCAAAAAAGTCAATTTTTTAATGCAAACATTGCTACAGAAAACAAACATCTAAGCTAGAGTGCCCTCCGTGTGTAAATTTCTGTAACTGCTTTTCAAAAATTACAGCTCTTTTAGTTTTAATGAATCTTTTGTTGATGGCGCCACTTGCACGCTTCTAGATTTGATAGTCTATCAATTTAAGTTTAGTGAAATCTACCCAGCTAACCAACATACAGTTCCAAAGCGTCTTTACGGCAGCCTATCAAGCAATTAAGTCACTTTAAATGTAACATTAATGCCGCTTTTGGTCCGATATACGGCTGCTACGCTAACGCTTCATTAATGCTATTTTGCATCCGAAATGCTAGTTACAGGCTACGAGCATTTTAATACTATTTTAAATTCAACTTTACAACAGATAGCGTTCAAGATGCTGATAGAATGCTAATATAATGCTTGTAGCCTCTGAAATGCAGATTTAGAATTGATTTACTGCATATGGTAATGCTTATTGGTTACCTGGGTAGACTAGGCAGCGCTGCTGTTTCAACAATTTGCTTTTAAAAATATTCACAGTAAATTGAGAAAAAAAATTTCAAGTGTGGATGGCGGTGAAATTTAAGTTTAATATGTATATTATTTTTTTATAGTAAAGAATTGGTGGCTCGATTATTACATTTGTAAAATCTAGCGACAATGCAACGGTGATTAAATGCTTGCTTACCAATTTTAACCCCAGTAAATTTAGCCACATTATATAAAAGGCATTTCTCCAATAAACCCCGATCTCGATTCATACGCTAGAAAGAGTTTCGAAAATGTTTGGTTTATTTATTTATTTCTATTCATCAACAGATTATGTGCAAATCCCAATGATGTTACTTAAAGCTAGAACGGTACATTAATAGTCATGACATAAAACAAACTAAAAATTACACTATCCATGCGAATTACACAGGTCTTTAAAAAAATGGCTAAACTTACGACGAAGCATCTGGCGAGTCACGTTAAAATCAAACAACGCGGAAACCCTATTAAAAAGTCTTTGTAAACCGCCAATTGCGCCAAACATACTGTAATTGGTTCGTTGTGGAGGTAACCGCAGCATTGAACTATTCCTCAGGGCTCGGGGCTGCACGTTGATATTGATTTGCTCCAGAAGATCAGGACAGTCGATGCGGTCTTGCAAGATGTTTGCGATGAACAAAGCCCTGGCTGTATCTCTGCGGGCTAACAGGGACTCCAGGTTAATTAGACGGCAACGGCTTTCGTAGCTTGGCAAACGATAGGGATCCGTCCACGGTAGTTTACGTAGCGCAAATCTCAAAAACCGTCGTTGAACAGCCTCTACTCTAACGACACCGTTGTTGTAATGAGGGGTCCACACAACCGAGCAATACTCTAATATAGAACGACACAAGGAGCAGTACAACGATTTGAGGCAGTAGATGTCCGTAAAGTCCTTAGCAATCCGAAAGATGAACCCCAGAACGCAGGAGGCTTTGCCGATAGCGTACGAGATATGCTGCTTGAAGGTGAGTTGGGTGTCCAGAATTACTCCTAAGTCCTTGACTTGACTGACGCGCTCAATTTCGGTGCCCAACAAGACATACTTGAATAAAATAGTCTGTTTCTTGTGCGAAAACGAGATAACCGTGCATTTGGCCGGGTTGACATCCATACGATTCAAAGTGCACCAGTCGGCAAAAGCATTTAGCTGACGTTGAAGAAAGCGACAGTCGTCGAGTGAGTGCACTCGAAGATAGAGTTTTAGGTCATCTGCGTATGATAGTCGAGGTCCTTCGAAAGCCAAATTTACGTCGTTGAAGTAGATCAAAAAAATCAACGGTCCCAAGTGACTACCCTGCGGTATACCAGACGTGGCTTTGAACATGTGAGACTGACAATCTCCTATGACTACAGCCAGATGACGGTCAGTGAGGTACGATTGAAACCATTGCAGCAGGCATCCGTTGATCCCAAGCCTGTCCAGTTTGGCAATAGCTATGCGGTGGTTCAATTTATCGAAGGCTGCAGACAAGTCGGTGTAAATGACATCCGTTTGGGCGCGTTTCGCCATACTGTCAGTAATGTAGGAAGTAAGGCACAACAGGTTAGTAGCAGTGGAGCGACCAGCCATGAATCCGTGCTGGTCGGTACTGATATACGATTTGCAGTGAGCGAGCAACGGTTCCATAATTACAAGCTCAAACAGTTTAGCGACAGCACCAAGCGAAGTTATGCCGCGATAATTTCCAGCGTCCCGTTTGCTTCCTTTTTGTGTACTGGAAACATGTGCGCAAATTTCCAACAGCGAGGAAAAATACCGACAGCCGCAGATAGTCGAAAAACGTGCAGCAGCGGGGCAACAAACTATCCAAGTGTAGTTTGAGAAAGGACGAAGGAATTCCATCCGGCCCGGGATTATGAGATAATTTGAGTTTTGAGCAGGCCTTGATTATCATCTCTGCATCGATGTCGACTTGGCCCAAGGTTTGACCGGCAGGGGGAACATAGCTGGCCGCAAGTCTAATGTGGTCATCGCTCAACGTCTCTTCGGTGAAAACGCTAGAAAATTTCTCGGAAAATAGCCGGCAAATACCCTACGGGGTGGAAGCCTTGTTGCCGTGGAGCGACATAGACGACGGAAGGCCTACTTCGTGGCGTTGTTCGTTTACAAATTTCCAGAATTGTTTGGGACGTGACTTGAGCTTTCTCTGTATTTCGCGCCGATATTGAAGAAAGCAACTGTTTCGCGACTCGTTTGTATTCGTTCGCACGTTCGTATTCGCGATTCATGCCATAGTGACGACTTAAAATTAGTGTCCGGTGCTTTGTGAATTTTCTTAGGGCAGCTCTCTTGCCAGATTTCAAGCGACGAAGTTCGCTCGTTTGCCAAGGTGGACGAGTCGTATGACGATGGATTTTCTTTGGAACGTGTCTGTCTATGACATATGCCAGAACGTTGGAAAATGTTTGAGCGGCTGACTCGACATTGACTGTATCCAAAATGTTATCCCAATCGAAAAGCGAGAGTAGCTCGGCGATATTACGATGATTGGCACGAACAAAATCGTAGGAAACTGTGTCAGGTGAGATTTCGAAGTCATGTTCCAGCTTTGAGCGTAACGTGACCAGTAAAGGCGGATGATGAAGAGTTAGTTTCACTAGAGGAGAGGGAGCTTCGCATAAGAGTGGAGCGGTGTCTTGGGCGCTCACGAAACAGAGGTCCAAGCTGCGTGTGTTCTGGTTGGTGACATGATTGATTTGGGAGAGAGTGGCTGAGCTGTAATTGTCCAGAAGGAACGAAGCATTGGAATGCATGACAGAATGATTGGCATCGGGAAATAGAAACCCACTGTCAGATAATTTCCATGAAATCCCAGGCAGATTAAAGTCGCCTATCACCAAAACTTCGTCGGTTGCTTTGGCATTTTCCAAAATTGCGAAAACCGATTGGCAATGTGTTGCAATTAGTTCACGCTCGCGTATGCGGTCGGGTGGAATGTACAGTCCGCAAAGGAATAATGTGCGATTGCCCAATTTGATTGACGTCCAAACTTGTTCCAAACGAGTCCACGAAGGGTTTTCATGAGCCTTTGCTTTAAATTTTGTACTTATAGCCACTAGTACACCCCCACCTTTTGCTTTATGGCTATTATCGGCATTCCTGTCACATCGAAATACCTCGTAATCTTTGCCGAATACCTGAGAAGAGAGTGTGCGTGAATCCAGCCAGGTCTCCGTGAGGACGATGATGTCGTAGCACTGGTCCGAAGTAGCTATGCGGAAATCGTCGACATCGCTGTTAATACCACCGACATTCTGGTGGTAAATGACAATCTCGTGTGTGGCAGCCGAAGTACCGATGACATCACTAGAATGCGAGGCAATATCAGGCAAAGGAGAAGCTAAATCGTGAATGTACTTGCCTGCTAAAGCAGGTTGGAAGACCCCGGTGTGCATCTGCCCTCAGGGCCGAGACGACTATGCTGTACGGTGGCTGGAATTGGCGCGACTGGGGCAGAGGAACCGGGGACTTCCAAAGTGCTTTTCACGATGCGTCTCGGATGTGATGTGCACTGATTCGTCTCTAAATCGGGTAACTTTTCGTACAAGCTGGAAATTGGAAGATATTCAGGAAGCGATAAGCTGGAATTACACGCGTACTTGCCTGAGATAACAAGCTGGAAGACCCCCTCTGGAACCCCGAACTCAGTACCGGGATGACTCTGGTGGCGGGAACACTGGGAACAGAGCTGACGATCGGTTTTTGAATGTGGTACAACTGAGACGAGGGCAGAGGGGGCTTCCAAAGAGCCTTGTCGCGTGCATCCCGGTGTTGAAACATGTGACATTAGCTGAGCATCGGGCAAGGTTGATCCGTAGCTGAGACGTTCACAAGAGGAGCTGGTTGATTTTGTGGTTCCACCGTCGAGGACTTCACGATGCGGGTCACGTTTTTTGCTTTATAATCCTCGAAGGGCCGGAAGAAAACGTTTTGCGGCCAAGAATCGCAGGACAATGCTTCCTTCTCCGAATTTTTGTCTATACCCACTTTGAATGAGACAAAATTCAACGTGGACAAATCTTTCCCTTTTGGAACAAGTTTTACCACCTTCGGTTTATTGTCGATTTTCAGATGTAGGCATTCACACACCAAGTCGGAAATTTCCTGTTCGGTCGTAGTCGGATGAAAAGCAGACAGATGTATCCAGACGAAATTACGGTTGGTCTGGACCATTTTAATGGTGCTACAGGCCAACTTAGTTCCGCAACTCGATTTGTTTGCTGCAATCGACATCGGACGATCACCATTTTCACTTCTACGTCGCTTCGGCGAATTAACTGACGCATTTATTGGCCACTCATGAAATCTTGAGCCACTAGAGTTGAGCCGGAACGGTGTGAGAGGCTTCGAATCAACCTTAGAAGCGAGGGTTGTGACCACCGAGCTAAGCTTTATGATGTCGTCCTGAATTGATTTAATCGATTCAGGTAAACCACCCAGATCCTTCTCACTGCGGCACATGATGTTACGAAATTGGCAGTTAGTGAACATAGTGGAACAGTCATCGCACATCCAATAAATATTCTTTTCATGTGATCGAAGCACGCTCAAGGGGAAGTCAACCTGTGCGCAAATTGCATGAAATGACTCCCCGCAAAATCCTCGACAAATGATACGATCATTGTCGGAAACAACCTTCTGGCAACCTTTGCATGCCATGGTATTCGCCTATGGGTATACTACACAGCAAGTGTTATACCGCAGAAAGCTTCCTGATTTTTCAACGGACGAAGGGCGATGAGAGGGTGCAAGATGGTGTTGTTGTTGAATAAATCTGTAATATAATAAAACATTAAAAATTAACAAATCCCTGTTAAGATAAAACAGCATAGTTTTTAGCTACAGTGACTGCTATCTGCTCCATGTCGCCACTGGTTATTCATTTTCGAATACGATTTAGATTTTAAATCAACCTCCGAATCACAACTTGACAAAGACGTTATCCAACCTATTTCATATTATCGAAAAAAAATAATAAGTAGCTATCTCAATAGAGGGCACTGAAATGAAAAAAATATTTGAACCAACTGTTCCATCTTAGCATTCTTTATTGACTATGCTCTTAACTAGTTTTAACGAAAATTTTAATTTATACACAGATAAAAAGAAACATTGAGTTTTCTGCGTAATCTAATGCAAATTAAGGGATTGCCAGATTTGACAGAAAATAATGGGATATTTTATGTTAATTTAAGCCAAATAACGCCTGAATCTAGCTTCTTGTATGAAAGATTTCATATTGTTGTATGGCGCATAAAAAATTGTAAACAATTTCGTTGTTTACGCCTCCTTTGGCTTGGAATTAAACGAAGGGACATTTTACACGCTTGTTAAAATTAGTTATTTTTTTTCTGTGTATCCATGCAATGAAAAGCTTTACACAAAAGAAATGGTTGCATTTTTTTCGAGTACAATCTTTATGGACAGGTGAAACGGGAAGCTTATTTGTACGATGGTGCAAACTTTGTCACGCATGCGGTAGAGCAAACAAGTTGTGCACTCGACACTGAAGAAGTCTGTAAGACAAATTAGGCCTATATGTCGAAGGCTAAGCTTTTTTAGTGAAATTTAAAGGAATTTGTTCGAACTATCACTAGAGTTTGAAAAAGTGGTTCAGTTTTTTTATGTGTTTAAGTTAAGTATGCGTTGTGATTTTTCTTGTTTTTCAATCAAATATGTTGAAAAAATAAATAAGTGGTTTCTGTGTACGCAGTGCTGGGGATGTTTGCAAATAGTAAACAAAATACGCGTATTTGCCAAAGGATAAGCAATTACACTCAGTAGCAAAAAAAAAGCCGAGCTAAATTTTGCTCCTAAATAACGCCATGTTCAAGGTTCTTTAACTTTGTCAATTATCAATATTATTTACTGACAACACTATAATCAATGTATAGACCTTATATGACATAAAATTTATTTTGATAAAATTTATAAATTTGAAGTTATCGTAATAAATATGAAAAAAGTCAGTTTTGGACATAGCCATTTCAAAAATCCGTATTTCTGTGAAAAATTTAGGTAGCGTATAAAAAATTCCTCCATAGCTTAAAACAGTACAGAATATAATGTAGTCAAAATTTGAACTATTTCCATCAAGTGGTTTGGACTACAGCTGGCATCAAAGTTGACGCACTAACGTGAATATTTCCCATTTTCACCCAATATTGGCCTTGCTGAAATATCGGTGCAAAAAAAAAGTCGAGGTGGTTTGGTCATATTTTGGTCATATAAGGTCTATACATTGATTATAGTGTTGTCAAAATTTCAGCCAAAAATATACATAGATAATTGACAAAGTTAGAGAAGGTTGAACATGGCGTTATTTGGAAGCAAAATTTTGCTCGGTTTTTTTTTTGCTACTGAGTGTATGTCATGCATAATTGCATAATTGACAGCAATTATGATTAAGAGGAAATTAATAAATTTAGTCAAAAGCCTATCAGACAAGGCTCATCACCAAAACAATTGTTTGTATTTATTTGCTGATTCTGTGTTATTGTTTCTACAGTGCAGACACACATTTGCAGATTTGTTACTAGTTCTTGCAAATGTAGTCACAACGATTCCGAACAAATTCCCAATCAAATATCTTATCCAGCAGACCCCAGCAAATCATCTCAAAATAAATTGTCTATCGTTTCGACGAACACTCATCCCTGCCTTGGATCTCACAATAAATGTCACTAGCAGCTTAGAAGAAAAAAAATAAACGAATAAAAAAGTACAGCTTTGAAAAGCATGAATGGAAGGAGCAAAGCTTCCTTCCGACTTACAAGAGGATAAAATCCTACAATTTTCTAAAATCTTGTTTGTATATTTACCCCCAAACCAACCAGCAGCGTGAAAACAGATACCCAGGCCAGGCGATAGGTAAACATTGTAAATCTGAAGCTTCTTCCTCTTCACTCGCTCCCGGAGAAGTGTTTCTCGTACCATCCTGTGGCCGGGAAAGAAGAATGAATAATAATCGTGGTTCGGCTGGCGGTTGGATTCTCATGTAAGAAAGAGGGAAAAAGAAGCGGAAATCTTTGAATGTAAAACATCAGACCAAAAGCGTCAGAATCCCCACCACCCGCGATCTTTCTTTCGTCGGCAGGGAAGCAGCAAGTGAAGATGTCAATAGAAGCCGAATTCTTACTTACTGTGGACCGCATCGGGTGTGAGGGAAACTTTCATTTCCCCAGGACTTTGAATTTTTATGGGAAAACTTTTGCTGTTTTATTCGAAGGCCGGCTTGACGGTAGCGTATGCTTTCTATTCCACGCCAACTCATAATTTGATTAGAATTGTCTTTCTTCAAATTACTTAAACCTTTGCAAAACTGTTTCTCATGGAAAGCGTTGATGAATAGTTCTTATTGCTTTCATATTTCGCTTATTGCTTGCTCTCAATATAGTTTTCTAAATGCACTTCTACAATTCGCGAAATGGGAGGAGGCGGTCTCATGCACCCTATCCAAACCGGTTCCCTTGGGTGCCTTAGCGGTCCCTCCTTTTCCTTGTTATATGTTGTGCATTGAATATTTAGTACATTCATTTGGTCGTTTGATTACCTAGCCTACCTACACGAAAAAAATCCGTACCCGTGAACTGCAGTCATGAATTCGAGAACAAGCAAAAATACATTGTGAACTGAATCACGTTATCATCAAAAGGAAAAATCCTAAAAACGTGAACTAGTTCACGGTCCGCTTTCACTTTCGCTGTGCATTTTTTCTGTGCATTTAAGATTTTTTTTTCAGAAAGTAACAATGTTGTGGTTTATATACCGCTCTTTAGTTATCGCTTTGTATGTGCCAAATGGTATTGTTCGAGATTATGGGATAGGGAAGAGAACAGGAGAAAGGATAGAGAAGAGAAGGCATCAGTAATTGGTTACATGCAATGTACATGTGACGTACAGTATGTAAAAAAAATAAATCCACCCTTGACGTAATTTAAGCGTTCACATGATATCGTCATTTTAAATCATTATAATTCAGTATAACAAATACCTGCAAATACCCGTCAAATGCTAGTAGAACATCATCAAAGTGAAAAAAGGTACAACGAAATTGATAAAATTGTTCTACTTCGCAAGAATAGGTTCAAAAAGTGTGGTTTGATGCTGATATCGCATCGACAAGGTCAGTAGATGAAAACAACCACGAGGATGGGCAATTCCATTTTGAAAAACGTGGATCAAGACCGATTATTATCCGCTTCTAAATTGGCTAGATATCTGGAAGATGAGTACGGTATTAGAGTGACACTACAAACAGTGTGGAAGCAGTTGTACGACCAAAAATATTCGGAAAAGATTGAAATGCGCAAATGATCTAATCTTATGGACAGTAGACGACTGGAAATGATGTTTTTGGTCAGATGAGACTAAAATAATGCTATTTGGGCCTGATGGTATTACAAGAAAATGAACGCTCCCAATACAGAGCCTGAAATAGCAGTGTTTAAGATCTACAGTCAAACAAGGCGGAGGGTTGATTTTCAAAAGTTTTTGTATCGTAGAAACTCGAATAGCAACTACCCAAGCAACACAGCTGATATTAAACAAGTTAAAAGTACTATTGAATGACAAAAACAGGTTATTAATACAGGTGTACAACACTTTATTTCATGCTTTAATATGATGCAAAATGCGCAAAAAGTGAAGCCTTATAAAACATAAAATGTAAAAAAAATATCCTCATACAAAGATATAACATCGCCAAGCGTGGGATTTGAATATTAGGTGATAGGTTTGTAGTTTCTTTACTAATCCAGCTCTGATTGTTGAGAAGTAAACTCAGTGCATCTATGATATGCTCCCCGTTGGCAGTGGAACAACAATCTTGTACATACAAGAAATTCATCTTAATGAGAAAAAAGAACACGTTTTGCAAAACATGGTTAGACTAATGTCATTTCAACAAAATATAGAACTGCCCAGAAAATCTTGTCCTGTTTATGTATTATAAATGTATGAAACCAAGTATTTAAGAACAACAATAAGGTATTAATCACTCGCAGCAGTGAAAATATAATTTTCAGCGTAACCGTTGTTCAGAGTGATATATAGAATACGAGAGTTACAAACCGCTCCAACCTTGACAAGTTTTGCAATACATTTATAATACATTTTTAATACAAACAATTATATATCATTCTGAAAAGATGTTTGGTGTTTTACTTGGGTATCTTAAAATTTCAAGGTTTAGGGTTCAATGGCAATGTCGGGAATAGGAGATCTCAAATTCATCGATGGATTTTTGTTTTATTCCTTTATTATCGAGATTTCCAGCCCTGGGCTTGTTCATCTCTCACTATTGAGATTTAATCGTATTTGAGCTTGCTAGTAATCTTAATTATAATTATAGCAAACTATTTCGTTGGTTAACATCAGCGACGGTTGCCTAGCAACGGTTGCCTAGCAAATGTTACCTAGCAACGGTTGCCTAGCACCAGCTGCCTAGCAACGACTACTTAGCAATGGCTACCAAGCAATGGCTTCCTAGCAACGGCTGGCTAGAAACGGCTGCCTTGCAACGGATGCCTAACTATGGCTGCCTAGCAACGGCCGCCAAGTATCGGTTGCCTTGCAACGACTGACCAGCAACAACTGCCTGGCAACAGCTGCCCAACAAAAGCTGCCTAGCAACGACTGCGTAGCAATGGCTGCCTAGCAAGGTTTGCCTAGCAACGGCTGCCTAGCAACGGCTGCCTAGCAACGGCTTCATAGAAACGGCTTCCTAGCAACAGCAGCCTTACAACAGCTGCCTCGCTACAGCTGCCTAGCAATGGCTTCCTAGCAACAGCAGCCTAACAACAGCTGCCTCGCTACAGCTGCCTAGCAACGGCTGACTAACTATGGCTACCTAGCAACGGCCGCCAAGCATCGGTTGCCTAGCTACACCGGTCCAGCGACAACTGCCAAGCAACAAATGCCTGGCAACAAAAGGCAACTGCCTGCCTAACAAAAGCTACCTAGCAACAGCTGCCTAGCAACAGCTGCCTAACAACAGCTACCAAGCAACGGCTGCCTAGCTACGGCTACCAAGCAATGGTTGCATAGCTACGGCTACCAGGCAATGGCTGCCTACCAACGGCTACCACGCAATGGCTACCAAGCAACGGCTGCCTAGCAATAGCTGCCGATCAACGGTTGCCTAGCAACGGCTGCCTAGCAACGGCTACTTAGCAATGGCTTCCAAATAATGGCTTCCTAGCAAAGGCTCCCTAGCAACGACTCCCTAGCAACGGCTTCCAATCAATGGCTTCCTAGCAACGGCAGCCTAGCAACGGCTGGCTAGAATTGGCTTCCTAGCAATGGCTTCCAAGCAATGGCTGCCTAGCAACGGCTCTCTAGCAACGGCTTCCAAATAATGGCTTCCTAGCAAAGGCTCCCTAGCAACGGCTCCCTAGCAACGGCTTCCTAGCAACAGCTTTCTAACAATGGCTTCCTAGTAACGGCTGCCTAGAAACGGGCGCCTAGCAACGGCTGGCTAGAATTGGCTTTCTAGCAACGGCTGCCTAGCAACGGCTCCCTAGCAACGGCTTCCAAATAGAGGCTTCCTAGCAACGGCTCCCTAGCAACGGCTTCCTAGTAACGGCTTTCTAACAATGGCTTCCTAGCAACGGCTGCCTAGAAACGGGCGCCTCGCAACGGCTGGCTAGGATTGGCTCCCTAGCAACGGCTTCCAAATAGAGGCTTCCTAGCAACGGTTGCCTAGCAATTGTTGCCTTGCAACGGTTGTCTTGCAACGGTTGCCTTGCAACGGTTACCTAGCAACAACTACTTAGCAATGGCTACCAAGCAATGGTTGCCTAGCAACGGCTGGCTAGAAACGGCTGCCTTGCAACGGATGCCTAACTATGGCTACCTAGCAACGGCCGCCAAGCATCGGTTGTCTTGCAACGGATGACCAGCAACAACTGCAAAGCTACAACTGCCTGGCAACAGCTGCCCAACAAAAGCTGCCTAGCAACGACTGCGTAGCAATGGCTGCCTAGCAACGGTTGCCTAGCAACCGCTGCCTCGCTACAGCTGCCTAGCAACGGCTGACTAACTATGGCTACCTAGCAACGGCCGCCAAGCATCGGTTGCCTAGCTACAGCGGTCCAGCGACAACTGCCAAGCAACAACTGCCTGGCTCCGTAGCAACGGCTTCCAAATAATGGCATCCTAGCAACGGCTGCCTAGCAGCCTTCTTTCTTAACAGCTACCTAGCAATGGCTGCCTAGCATCGGCTACCAAGCAATGGTTGCATAGCTACGGCTACCAAGCAATGGCTGCCTAGCAACGGCTACCACGCAATGGCTACTAAGCAACGGCTGCCTAGAAACGGCTGCGTAGCAGCAGCTGCCCTAGCAACGGTTGCCTAGCAGCAGTTGCCTAACCCAGCAGTTTGCCTAGCAACGGTTACTAGCAACGATTGCCTAGCAACGGTTGCCTAGCAACGGTTGCCTAGCAACGGCTGCCTAGCAACGGCTGCCAGCAACGGCTGCCTATTAACGGCTGCGCAACGGCTGCCAAGCAATGGCTGCTAACAAAAACTGCAAGGCAATGGCTGCCTAGCAACGGCTGCCTAGCAACGGCTGCCTAGCAACGGCTGCCAGCAGTAACACTGCTGTGCTGCGCCTGTGGCTGCCCAGAAAGCAATGGCTGCCTAGCAGCGGCTGCCTAGCAACGGCTGTCTAGCAACAGATGCCTAGCAACTGTCTAGCAACGGCTTCCTAACAATGGGTTTCTAGAAACAGCTGGCTGAAACGGCTGCCTAGCAACGGGTCCGACGCAATGGCTCCCTAAAAACGGCTTCCAAACAATGACTTCTAGCAACGGCTGCCACCAACGGCTGCCTAGCAACGGTTGCCCTAGCAACGGCTGCTAGCAACTGGCTACTAACCCAACGGCTGCCTAATGGCTTCTTAACAACGGCTGCCAAGCAATGGCTGCCTAACAAAACTGCATGGCAACGGATGCCTATTAACGGCTGCTTACAGCAACGGCTGCCTATCAACGGCTCCCTAGCAATGGCTGCCTAGCAATGGCTGCCTTGCAATGGCTGCCTAGCAATGGCTGCCTAGCAACGGCTGCCTAGCAACGGCTGTCTAGCAACAGATGCCTAGCAATAACTGTCTAGCAACGGCTTCCTAACAATGGGTTTCTAGAAACGGCTGGCTAGAAACGGCTGCCTAGCAACGGGTCCGACGCAATGGCTCCCTAAAAACGGCTTCCAAACAATGACTTCCTAGCAACGGCTGCCTACCAACGGCTGCCTAGCAACGGTTGCCTAGCAACGGCTGCCTAGCAACGGCTACTAAGCAACGGCTGCCTATTAACGGCTACTTAACAACGGCTGCCAAGCAATGGCTGCCTAACAAGAGCTGCATGGCAACGGATGCCTATTAACGGCTGCCTAGCAACGGCTGCCTATCAACGGCTCCCTAGCAACGGCTGCCTAGCAATGGCTGCCTTAGCAATGGCTGCCTAGCAATGGCTGCCTAGCAACGGCTGCCTAGCAACGGCTGTCTAGCAGACAGAAGCCTAGCAATAACTGTCTAGCAACGGCTTCCTAACAATTGGTTTCTAGAAACGGCTGGCTAGAAACGGCTGCCTAGCAACGGGTCCGACGCAATGGCTCCCTAAAAACGACTTCCAAACAATGACTTCCTAGCAACGGCTGCCTACCAACGGCTGCCTAGCAACGGCTTCCTATCAACGGCTTCCTTGCAACGGCTGCCTTACAACTGCTGCCTAGCAACGGCTGCCTAGCAACGGCTGCCTAACAACGGCTGCCTACCAACGGCTCCTTGGCAATGGCTTCCAAAAAATGGCTTCCTAGCAACGGCTGCCTAGAAACGACTGCCTAGCAACGGCTTCAATCAATGGCTTCCTAGCAACGGCAGCCTTGCAGCAGCTGGCTAGAATTGGCTTCCTAGCAACGGCTTCCTAGCAACGGCTTTCTAATAATGGCTTCCTAGCAACGGCTGCCAAGAAACGGGCGACTAGCAACGGCTGGCTAGAATTGGCTTCCTAGCAACGGCTGCCTAGCAACGGCTCCCTAGCAACGGCTGCCTAGCAACAGCTGGCTAGAATTGGCTGCCCTAGCAACGGTTGGCTTGCGACGGCTGCCTTGCAAAGACTGGCTATAAAGGGCTGCCTAGCAACGGCTGGCTAGCATCGCCTATTTTGCAACCGCTGACTTTCAAAGGTTGCCTAGCAACGGTTGCCTAGCAACGGTTGCCTAGCAACGGTTGCCTAGCAACGGTTGCCTAGCAACAGCTGCCTAGCAACGGTTGCCTAGCAACGGTTGCCTAGCAACGGTTGCCTAGCAACGGTTGCCTAGCAACGGTTGCCTAGCAACGGTTGCCTAGCAACGGTTGCCTAGCACCAGCTGCCTAGCAACGACTACTTAGCAATGGCTACCAAGCAATGGCTGCCTAGCAACGGCTGGCTAGAAACGGCTGCCTTGCAACGGATGCCTAACTATGGCTGCCTAGCAACGGCCGCCAAGCATCGGTTGCCTTGCAACGGCTGACCAGCAACAACTGCCAAGCTACAACTGCGTAGCAATGGCTGCCTAGCAACGGCTTCCTAGTAACGGATTCATAGAAACGGCTTCCTAGCAACAGCAGCCTAACAACAGCTGCCTCGCTACAGCTGCCTAGCAACGGCTGACTAACTATGGCTACCTAGCAACGGCCGCCAAGCATCGGTTATCTAGCTATAGCCGTCCAGCATCAACTGCCAAGCAACAACTGCCTGGCAACAAAAGCCAACTGCCTGCCTAACAAAAGCTACCTAGCAACGGCTGCCAAGCAACAGCTGCTTAGAAACGGTTGCCTAGCATCGGCTGCCTAGCAACGGCTACTTAGCAACGGCTGCCTATTAACGGCTACTTAACAACGGCTGCCAAGCAATGGCTGCCTAACAAGAGCTGCCAAGCCACTACTGCCTGGCAAAGAATGCCTACAACGGCTGCCTAGCAACGGCTACCAAACAATGGCTTCCTTGTAACGGCAGCCTAGTAACGGCTGCCTAGCAACGGCTGCCTAGCAACGGCTGCCCAGCAACGACTGCTTTTCAACGGCTACCTAGCCATAACTGCCTAGTAACGGATGCCTAGCAATAACTGCCTAGCAACGGCTTCCTAACAACGGCTTCCTAGCAACGGCTGGCTGGAAATGGCTGGCCTAGAAATGGCTGGCTAGCAACGGCTTCAAAGAATGGCTCCCTAGCAACGGCTACCAAACAATGGCTTCCTCGTAACGGTTGCCTAGCAACGACTGCCTAGCTAACGGCTGCCTAGCAACGGCTGCCTAGCAACGACATTACTAGCAACGCCTGCCTAACAACGCCTTTCTAGCAATGGCTGCCTAGCAACGGCTTCCTAGTTGTACTCGAAACAAGGACGCATTCTTTGCCGTACATCCCCAATGCGGTGTAGGGGTTGTAGTACATAAGCACGATCAGGCGCGCATTTTTTGCCAGTCAAGGTGGCGGATTGGTTCATGCCTTGACCTACCCCGCATTGCTGATGTGAGGCAAAGAATGCGTCATTGGTTCGAGTACCACTATATCCAAAACCTTCGCTCAATTTTCAATACTTCCATTGAATTTTCTCTTGATATCTTTCATTCCAGCAAACATTACTGTCCTCTCTTGAGGCCTCATAGTGATGAGAGAACATTTCCTTCTAAATAAATTACTGTCCACTCCTGGAGCCTCATGGTGATGAGAAATTATTTCCGTCCTAAACAACATCACCGTATTCTGTTTATCGGTTCGGTTAGGCGTATGCCTTGCCTTGAAGACATGAAGTCCGGAAGACGAAAAAGTTACCCTTCTTGGCCACGTCCCGAATTTAAAGGTTCGGATTGCGCTTGAAGTAATCCCTTTAACATTCAAAAGGTAATCAGTGTAATTACTGTTGGCCTCTTCGATACACTCTTTAGAACATTCTCTTTTTATATTTTTCCGATGAACGGCTTCGATCCTCTGGACTGCATTTTGGTAGAAAGGGGACCAAACGACAGCGCAGTACTCCAAAAGGACGAACCAAAGAGCAGTACAGTGTCTTCAGACAATAAACATCTTTGAAGTTTTTTGCGAAGCGGGAAGATGAATCCTAGCTGCGATGAGGCTTTAGAAACTATATAGGCCATGTGGTTCTCGAATGACAGTTTGGTGTCTAGCATTACTCCCAGATCCTTTACTGTTGTTTCATGTTTCAGGCGCGTTCCTCGAAGGATGTAGCAGCTTCGAGGCCCTCGGCATCCAGAGTTTCCTCACAGAAGACACTACTGAACTGATTACGGAACAAGTAGGCGATATCCGCGACAGAGTCAGCTTCATTTATGCCGTCAGTCATATTGGAGAGTAAACCGGTTTCCTTCCGTTGTTCATTCACGAACCGCCAAAAGCTTTTCGGTTTCGTTTTGAGCCGACTCTTCAATCGAGACTGATGCGAGTTGTATAAGCGGTTATTGAGGTGTTTGTAATTGTCGTTGGCGCGTGCATAGATTGTCCTCGTTGAATCGGTGCGATATATGCTGTGTTTTCTAAGAGCAGCCCTTTTAACACGTTTCAAATGTTTGAGATCGGAATTAGACCAAGCAGTTTTGGGAGGCTTACGGTTGAGTTTCTTAGGCACGAATTGATCAACGGCGTATAGAAAAATACTACACATAGTCGAAGTAGCATAATTCGCATTCCCGTTTGCAAGGGTCGTTTTCCAATTCACGCCGGCGAAAAAATTGTACATTTGCTCAAAATCAGCATGGATGAAGTCATAATAAACTTTTTCGATGTTGTCATGGAAGCTGTACTTAGGTTTAAATTCCAGTGTCAGAAGCAGAGGGGAATGATTTCTGCAGCTTTTCACAAGCGGTGTCGGAGCTTAAAGAACGGAACATCTTTGGCCATATTCTTCGCTGATGAAACAAAGATCCAGCAAACGGTTATTTGCGTTAGGAATGCCATTAATTTGCAGAAGTCTGGCGGTAGAGTAAGCGTCAAGCAAGGAGAGAGAAGCCGGTCTGAATGACGAACAGGAATTGTCTGAATAGCGGAAGCCGTTAGTATCGATGTTCCATGAAATCGTGCTGAGGTTAAAATCTCCCACGATGACGATATTGTCGCTGGGTCCCATTTGAGACACGATCCAATCCAAAGAAAGAGCGTGCTTTTCGATAAGACTTCTGTCGCTAACACGATCGGGGGGAATATAACAACCAGAGTCCCGGTTTTAGTGGATATCGCCACCCAAAAATGTTCAACCGTTGAGTCTTCTGGAGGCTTCAGAAGTCGAGATTTGAATTTTGAGCGCACGGTTAGCAGAACTCCACCACCAGATTTCTTGATGCTATTGAGCGACGATCGGTCTAGCCGGTAGACATTATACGTGTCGTCGAACAGTTGCTTCGATGATGTGTTTATATTAAGCCAGGTTTCCGTGAAGGCGTAAACATCGTAGCACGCGTTACTAAATGCCAGCTGGTACTCGGCGAGCGAACTGTTGATACCACCTACGTTCTGGTAGTACAGAAGGGCTGTCAATGAGGGGGCAGAGGATTCGGCAGGCAGCGATCTGAAAGGTGAGGCAGCATCAGCCCGAGCAACGTTATTAGGTGAAGGATACTTGCCATAGTTGGCAGCTTGGAGAGCCCTGACCCCATCACTAGACCCAGGGCCGGGACGACTTTGAAGGCTGGAACTAGCAATTGGAACATCGTTGAGACTAGCATTGGGCACAGCTGAGCTAGGAGGGTCCAGGGCTTCCATACTGCTTTGTGACGTGCGTCCCAAACCGGTTGAAGTTACGGTCGATGAATGTTGCTGACGAGCTTGGGTGAAATGACAGGTGTGTAGTGGGCTGGTGGGCGTTGATAACGGCGGTCTAGTTGAAGCATCAACAGGAGAAAGAACGCTGGAATCGGAAGATTCATCAGGAAGAGTACGTTCTACAAATTGCGGGTACTTGCCTGAATTCGCAGTTTGGAGAACCTCTTCGTCAGAAACAACTTCAGGACCGTGACGAATACGATGACCGACGACAGCAAAAGGCGGGACTGTGTCGAACTGAGAAGAGGTCTCCATGGTACTGATTATTGCGCGTCGCGGTTTAGTTATTCCTCCTCCATGGTGCCATCTCCCGACGCCGACTGAACAGTTCGGGACGTACGGTTCCCCCGTGATGCAAGAGTTGGAGTTTGAGAAGGTTTCCAAAAATTTGCGGCTGATCTGCTATTCTTGAATTCCCGGAAGTAGATACCTTTCGGCCACGTTGATGATGAGAGAGCTTTTTGCTTCAGATCTGCACTCAGTCCAATTTTGAAGGAGATGAAAGACATAGAGCTGACGTCCTTTCCGTTGGCTACTAATCGTAAAACCTCAACGTCGTCGGTGCCAAGGCGTTTCGTTGCTAAGCCTCGTACCTGCTCGACGGTTACATTGCGGGAAATTCGTGACAGGTATAGTCAAAAATTTCGGCTCGAAGCTTGATTTACGGCCGCCAAATTGCCGAGTGATGGGGGTACTGATTCGGCTGAGCCACACATGAGAGGTTCTTGTGGAGGCTTTTTCGATTCTGGTCTGCCAAAAAGTCGACGACGAACGTGTTACCGTTGGGATGGAAAATCTTTTGTAGTTTGCCCAATAAAAATAGTTTATAATTTGATTAGCTAGTAAATAATGGAATAGATATGTATTTGATGTTGAGTTATTGTTATTTCTTAATATTTGTCAAAACTATAATTTATCTGTTAGGAGAAAAATAACATGCACACTTAAATTAAACCTAGAATGACTTAACAAGAACAAAATTTGTAAAATCGTAATTTTAGTACACACATCACAACACAACACACATTGAAATCTGCTACATGGGAAAAAAAACAGTGATGTCGCAAGTTACTGTACAACAAAGAGTAAAGGAGAAAATGTATGAAAGGGAAAGCTACTGGGTACATCGGTCACAAGGCTTGGTCTCTTTAATACCTTGACCACCAAAGCGAACAGACCAGTTTAGCCAAAGTACCATAGAGCTAATGCTTCCAAGGAATAAGGAGTGTATCGAAAAGTAGTTATAAACATTCGATGCGTTATTACACATAAACTACTGTATATATTTTTAGCGTGTAAGCGCCATTTGCTTTGTTTACATGTCAAAAATGATTATTCGGTTCATTCATTTCCGTTGATAAAGTTGTATTCAAAATGTCGCGAATTGAATTTGAGACTAAAAAGAAAATTCTGCACACTTGGTGCACCGAAAAGGGTGTTACTTACAACCAGATTGCGAAAAGAGTAAATGTTCACCCGGCAAGTGTAAAACGCACCATCGAAAAGTTTGGTAAGGAGTGCTCCCTCAAGGATTTACCAAGAAGTGGCCGGAAACCCGGCTCCAGCAACCCCGATTTGGACCAAAAAGTTGTGGATTATATTCAACGGAACAAATCTGCCTCTACTCGCGATCTAGCCAAGAAGTTCAGGACCAGCATCGAAATGATTCAACGAATCAAGCGCAGGAATGACTTGAAGACGTACAAAAGCAGAAAGTGCCCAAACAAACTCCGAACAAAAGTCTCGTGCCAAAACCAGGGCTCGAAAGCTGTACAGCTGCATTTTGGACAATGTCGACCAGTGCATTTTGATGGATGACGAAACATACGTTAAAGAAGATTCAAGAACGTTACCGGGGCCGCAGTTTTATACTAAATCTGTTGGGGAACGTGTGCCAACCGCAGATACGACTGTTGCGATGGAGAAATTCGGTCAGAAGGTGCTCATTTGGCAAGCTATTTGCACATGTGGCTTGCGTTCTTCAATTTTCTATACAAAAGGAACTATAAATGCTGAGATTTATCAAAAGGAATGTTTGAAGAACAGGTTGCTACCATTGTATAGAAAGCACCAGTCCCCTCCTCTCTTCTGGCCAGATTTGGCATCGGCACATTACGCCAAATCCACTCTACAGTGGCTGACGGAGAATAACATCAAGTTCGTAGAAAAAGACATCAACCCACCAAACTGTCCCCAGTTGCGACCGATCGAACGCTATTGGGCAATAGTCAAGCGTATATTTAAGAAGGATGGTACAGTGTCCCAAAACATGACCGATTTTAAGAAAAATTGGGCAGTGGCATCCAGAAAGTGCACAAAGGTCACTGTGCAGAATTTGATGGCAGGCGTCAAATCAAAGGTACGGGCATTCTACAGAAATGAACATGATGACTAGTTTTTCCGTTTGGATCTTTTGTAAACATGTTAAGCTATAATAAACTGAAATAGTATGTTAATTTTAACCATGTTTTCATGCCTATTTTATTATTTGGAAGTTTATAACTACTTTTCGATACACTCCTTACTAAGCTAGTGCAAAGTAACCAGTGTACAACCAAGAATCAGGTATACTTTTAGGCATTTGTGCCTGCGATTGCTATTAACCGACCCAGTAGCTCCTTTAGTTAATTAACGAAAAATAACCGTTATACTATTGTATGACTAGGACCCAATAACTCTAGTTTAGAGTATATCGGCGCACGTGTTCCAACGTAGGCCGACAGATTCCCGCCACGTAAGCGACACGCCCAAACCCACCACCAGAAAGTCCACCACGAGTCACGAGAATCAAAGGACGAACTACTCCAGAGTCGGACGAAGCCAATTCCCGGCGAAAGTGCGGAAGTTGACCACGCGCCCAGATCCAGCAGCAGCCGGCCGGCCCTCACACACCCTACACACAAAAACACACAAAACAAAGGTAATAAAAAGAAAATCTATATAAAGGAAAGTGACAGTGAGTAGTTATTTGTTCCCTTGATTAGCCTCAACCTTTGAATAAAGCCGACCCTGAGAGTAAGAAGGCCTCAAGCTCGAGCTAGCCGGTCGAAACAAAAGAGGCCTTGAGAGCCCACCCTCAGTGGTCCCCGTGGCTTAGACCAGGGATCGAGGGCATTGTAGGAGGGTCCGTCTGACCCCCTAGTAACAAACGGAAACATTAGCATTTTCGGTGCGCTTTGCAGACCTCGGCGTTTATGAGTTGGAGTTGATTAGCGCAGTAAAGTTGTTCCGTATTTCGGTTTTCAGCTCGTTCATGATTTCCAACTTAAGGTATTCGACGATTTCGTTATGCTTGCTGAGAACAACTTCTTGGCCAGATTCGTAGGCGGATCGAATTGAGTTGCGAACACGCATATCTCTCATCAGAGTAGAGCACGATTTGCAGAGCCAAAATAACTGATGATATTTGCTGAATTCATCCAAAACAGATGTAGAAATCCCGCCGCATCGAGGATGGTATTCGGCATTACAAAATCCTTGGCAGGTGTGTTTTTTCAACTATTAGTTGAATGATACTTTTTGAGAGCTTAATTGATAGCGTAAATTTCCAGCTGATTGAAGGAAGTGTTTCGAAAATCGTATAAGGAGTGATTGAGTTATTTACGTTTAGAATTGTACAATTTTTCGTGACGGCCACCATCTTTCAAGTTTTCAGTTGACTTTCCTTGTAAAACGTAGTCCCCGTAGTTGTTAATCGTTATCTGTTTTGGTTTATCTGGGTCTACACTTTCACTGTTCGGAGAGCGGGGTTTCAACCAAACCGTTCCAGATTTTGCTCAGTTGAAAAAAAAATCCTTGAACACCTGGCCTGGAACGCACATCATAGCATGTTCTTGTGACTCACAAGTTGTGAGATATACTTCTGAGCTGAAGTATTAAATTGAGCAGCACATCAATTTACGTCGTTAAGAACCCCTTATAAAGACTCAAATTTGTATACATGATTAGTGTATGTATGGTTACATCGGTATTTGACGGGAAATGGTCTGCTAACGATGCAGCGCTCCATTCTAGCTTGTAGGATTACATCAATTACGCCTTGTGTTCGAAATGTTTTATCAATGCTTTTTAAATTCCCGTTAACTCAATTAACTCGAATTTCCCAGTACTTCAAAATATGTACTAAATAGTAAAAACAAGTATTAAAACTGTTCCTCAGTCTTCATTCAAAAACGTCTACAGCTCCATATGACCCCTTTCATTTTGATTTATGACTCACTAAAATTTGCCTTCCAGTCTGCGTACACAATAGCTAGAGTATATCCTTTCAGGAGAGACATGACTTCTGGAGCAGTCTCCAGCAGTTTTCCGCCTGGATGAATCCCAGAGTCCGGGTTTGGGAAATTTAAATCCTGATAGTGGCTCGAGGAAATTGTTTTCCGACTTCCCACGTCGTCTTCGTCGTTCTCGTCAGTGCTCGGTATGACCTTACTCAACTCTGTTTATTGCACGCGCTCTATCTCGCTCTGTATATCTATAGGCGGCTTTAGATGGGGATGTCATTGGACCGTTTATTCATCCGTGTGGCAAAGAGCGTACCGCATCGGGTGGAATAATTGGCAGTTTGAACCGGCGAAAAGAATGAGGCAATGCTAAACTTAGGAATGGAATGCTCTCGTATTCCTTTTTTTTGTTGAAAATGCCTCCGGGAAGCAATGCGTTCATTGTAGGAATTATAGTATGAAGAACTGAACAATGGAATGCTTGGCGGGACCCGAATGCTTTCTCATTTGCTTTTGCTCTAGACGATTCTGATGAGCTTAGGGTAGGATTTTGTTTGAATCTTATCTCTAATTTGGAACGCAATGCTTCTGCAGACCGACGTGGAAGGGGTAGCTTTAAAGTGTTTTAAATTTTATGTTGAATAGTTTTACACGGTCTGTTTTTGTTATGTTTATGAAGACAGTGAATGAAAATCAAATTGAGTTCGTCCTCCGTATTTTGAAAGCACTTAAATTACTTCATAAAATGAAACATTTTTTTATATAGATATATTAGAAAGGTTCCAGTTAATGTTATTAAGCTAGTTTATTGATGCTCTTTCGATTTTCAAGCTTCCTAATTGCAAATGGTTTAAACGACGTTAAATTGCTGCTGCCTGTTTTCCATGAACTACTTCACTATTCTAAAGAACAAAATTACTTCTTATTTCTACATTTCAGACTTGGATTCTCGGATGTAACCGAATTAGGAAAGCATTCACCTCTAAATAGCTCTCGCTCGCGGTAGAATCCATTATCACCACCATCTCCATCATCACAATCATTGTAATGGTCAGTAAGGGACCGAAGCCAAGGCTGAGATAGAGCCAGCTCCCATTCCGGAAAGTAGAGCTTATACCTTGTTGTGGTGAAAATTTTGCATTCTCCTATTGCTGCATCATCTGGTGGCTGCTGTTGTGCTCAGTTTATACATTTCCAATGCAATTTGGAATTGTTTCTCCGAAAAATACTCCGGACTGGTCGCGTGACTGTTCTGCTTAGTGGAGTGCTGAAAGTTTCGAAAATAAAATGCGATGAATGGTACACTTCAGAGAAGAAGGCTAAAGTGCATAATAGCAATCGTGAAAATAGAAGCATTGCTCCCGTGTGAGGAGATCGTGGCGGAGGGTTTGTGCGGTGGTGAAGAACCCAGTGAAAAAGTGCATCGTTGCTCATAGTAAACTGCTGCCGGAGGAGTAGGAGCATTAATATCTAAAAGTGGCGCAGAAAATAGTAACAGTGGAAGCCGTAACCAAGTGCCGAAACGAAGCATAGAAATGGGACACATAAATTTTGTGGAGCTCAAGCTTTTGTTGAATATATTGTTCGTGGCCATACTGGTGAATGGTAAGTTTGTGGGTGCGGATGAGATGGTTTGTTGCATACTTCCTCGCCACTGCGCGGAGAAGCTGGATTTATTCAAATTAAAAACGAATAGGGAATTTCCCCTTCTACAATGATAAATTGTCATAATTGTTTCGTTGGTTTAATTTGTTGAATTTAATTATGCAAGTTCTCTATCCGAAGAGAAAAGTAGAAGGACAAACAATGACGGACGGAAAAAAATACTGGGCGGTGATCTGCGGCATTTTTTATGCAAGAACTACTCATGAATATATTTTTGTTGTACTTTGTTTTTATCCTATAGGACATGGCTCACAATCGGAAGCACAGCCGGAGTTTTTGGCTCCGTTGGACAATCTTACGGTGACACAGGGACGAGACGTTTCATTTACTTGCGTCGTCAATAATCTGGGACAATATCGGGTGAGTGAAGGCTCTAAGTATTAAAGTTGTTCATTGTTTCCATCACAGTTGATCTTGCAAGCTCCCTTCGAAAGGAACAAAATATTAACTTCAACATTGTTTTACATTTGTATTATTGGTTGACTTGCATTAAATATTTGTTAATTTTGCGCTTCTCATTCCGTGTAGCGCTGAACCGGACTACAGGGTGCGGCAGAAAATTATGCGAAAATTTGTTCTATTGCTTTCAAATCCCATTTTCAACTACACAGATAAAAAGAAACATTGATTTTTCTGCGTTATCTAATGCACATAAAGGGAGTGCTAGATTTTCCAGAAAATAATGGGATATATCATGTAAATTTAAACCAGATAACGCCTGAATCCAGCCTGTTGTATGAAATATTGCCAATATTGTTGTATGGCAGATGAAAAGTTGCAAACCATTTCGTTGTTTACGTCGCTTGGATTTAAACGAGGGGATATTCTACACGCTTGTCAAAATTAATTATTTTTTTCTGTGTAATTCAAGCAATAATATCAACATTTTCGAGTGCAGTTATTTCACATTTATTTGTTATTATTATCAACAGACACAATGTGGTCCTAATGATAGTTCCTAAGAATATCTAAAAACTTAATTCTAATTCTTTGGCGAGGCAGGTGAAAGTCAAATCCAGTTGACACTCGATTGAATGCACGTTGTAAACCGACAAGAGCTCCGTTGGCGCCATAGTTTGTTCGACGAAATGGTGTTCGAAGAAAAATGTTGTTGCGAAGTGCACGAGAACGCACATGGATGTTGATTTGATTAAGGAGCATCGGACAGTCAATTTTGCCATGAAAAGATCGGCAACCAACATGACGCGCGATAGATCTCTCCTCACTGCTAGTGTGTCAAGGCCAATGAGTTGCATGCGGTGTATATATCTTGGCAGCTCGCGTGGATTATTCCATGGTAAGCGACGGAGAGCAAATCGCACAAACCTTCGCTGCACTGCCTCGATTCTTTCAACGCCATTAAGATAGTGCGGGTTCCATACTGCTGAACAATACTCCACCGTGGATCGCACCAGCGAACAGTAGAGACTCTTTAAGCAATATACATTCGTAAAGTCCTTTGCCATTCTCATGATGAATCCCAAACTGCGGTTTGCTTTGGAAACAATGTAGCTAATATGCTCCTTGTACGTAAGTCCCGCATCGAGAAAAACTCCTAGATCCTTCACGCACGATTCACGTTTAATAATGCTGCCGTCAAGGTGGTAGTCGAACATTATCGGTTTCTTCTTCCTTGTGAAAGAAACAACGGAGCACTTGGTTGGATTCAACACCATCCTGTTTGTGTTGCACCACGAAGCGAAACTATCAAGTTGTCGTTGAAGAAACCATGCGTCTTCGATGGACTTTACCTGATTATAAATTTTCATGTCATCAGCAAAAGATAACCTCGGGCCTTCCATGCAAAGATTCACGTCGTTTGAAGTACAACAAGAAGACAAGGGGCCCAAGATGACTTCGCTAGGGAATACCGGATGTGACAAGAATTCACCAGATGTGCAGTCATCAATCCTAACGCATAGATGTCGTTCTGTTAGGTACGAATGGAACCAACGTAAAACACTGCCTCCAAAGCCCAGTCGCTCAAGTTTCGCTAATGCAATGCGATGGTTGATCTTATCGAAAGCTGAAGATAAGTCAGTATAAATTGTATCCGTTTGGAAGCCCTTACACATAACATCTGTTGCATATGTTGTGAACGTCAAAAGGTTTGTTGTCGTAGATCGCTTAGGCATGAACCCGTGCTGTGTATCGGCTATGTATTGCTTGCAATGATTGAAGACTGGGTCTAGAACTACCAACTCAAAAGCTTCGCTACAGCATTCAATGCAGATATTCCTCTGTAGTTGTCGGCGTTGTGCTTGTCGCCTTTTTTGAAAACTGGAAACATGTAGGCCGATTTCCAGAGCGAGGAAATATTCCAGTTGCTGAGAGAGTTCGAACAAGTGACGCAGAGGTGCTAGTATGCCAGCACAGCACTTTTTGTAAATAACTGCAGGGATACCATCTGGACCAACCGATGTTGATGATATCATTTTAGAGATAGCAGAACGGATCATTGAATCATCAATATTGATGGTGTTTGACGGATCACAAGATAGCGGCACATTACTCGCTGCTAGCGAAATTTGACCCCTTTTCAATATCTCGGAGCAGAACGCGCCCTCGAATTTTGCTTTAAAAAGTTATCTTTATAAAGTCCTTTCAACAAATTTATTCAATGTGTCTTCCATTTTTATTAATAACATCCTCGAGCCGACGCCGGAAGCTGAGCATGCCTTTCGGACTTAGTCCTCCCAGACTGCCATGTGCGTGTTATGGTTGACTTCAGGGTTTCCACACAAGGGTGTGATGTTTTGCAGGCTCGTGCTTCAACATATGCCCAACTCGAATAATCCAACGGATTAAGATCTGGACTGCTAAGGGGCCACAAATCCTTCGGTCAAAACTTCATGTTATCGTTCTGCCATTGTTGGCTTCAATCGGACGTGTGACACGGCACTCCATCCTGCTATAGGACAACGTTTTGGTCCTCGGAGAAGTTGGCGGCATTTTCAAACCGTTGGACCAAGCCAAACATCATGACAATAACCGGATGTTTGGTTTGAAATTTGAATCTCTTGGAACGAGTCACTCGTAATTCCTTGACCCGGTCCGTAATCAAGTAGCGTTTCACTCTGGCTCTGGAAGATGCATACAGGCCTTCTTTGATGATTCTCCGCATGGATTTCTCCGAAATATTGGCTTCCTTTGCAAGTTTTCTTAAGGAACGCACCGGGTTGCGAGCAATTTTTGCACGGACCGATTTGATCACGTTCGGCGTGCCGGCAAAGCGCGAACGTCCGCTTCCCGGCTTCCGCTGCTTAGGATCATCCTGCAGGGACTTTCTGATGCGGTAAACTGTTGCCAAATGGCACCCTACCACCTTGGCAATCTCTTTCGGCTTCTTCTGGGCGAGCAACAAGCTGGTGATCACTTCTTTCGCGAACATTTTGACGAATTTGCAATAAAACAAATAGAATGTTTGGATGCAGCACTTGAAAGTAAACATAAGCAAATACACTTTCGACAGAAATTAGTCACTAGCTACACAAATTAACCCAATACTCAAGTTTGAACATTTTCGCATTATTTTCTGACGCTCCCTGTAGGTGCGCGTGTCTGTTCAAGTTACTCGTTTGAAGTAGATTTTTTTCTTCCCGCGTGGTTTTTTCTCCTTACCGAGCAGTTAAACTTGCACTGCGGTGAAATAGTGTTCATAGAACGCACAGAAAAATAAATTCATCTTAAAAAGCGTTTCCCCTCGTCGAACAAAAAACTTGAACACCTCTCATTTCATAGGTGTATGCGTGCGGGGAGTGTTGACTCTTATTTGTTTTTGTCATTTTCTATTGAGTTGTAAAACTGGCGTCGAAGCAAAAAGGGCAGCGTATCAATATTTTGCACGCGAATAAGCAAAATCCAAATCATTCCCACGCCACCTTGGTATAACCACTAAATATTGCCAAATCAACCGTGACGAATGTAATAAAAGTGCTTGGATAAAGTCGAACGACTGCCAGAAAGCCGGGATCAGGAGGAAACCGAAACCAGGAAATCGTAGTGACCGGAAGACTAGTGGTCAGCATTTTCAAACGCAATCCCAATCTTTCCATCAGAGATATTGGAAACAAATTGGGAATCTTCCACACAACAGTGCAAAGAGCAAAAAATTAAGCCGGAATGGCAACAAATAAGGTTATAGTGACACCCAATCGAGATACTAAGCAAAACAAAACAACCAAAGGGAGAGCGCGTAAGTTGTACACAAGTTTGTTGACCAAATTTGATTGCATCGTAATGGACGATGAAATATCTCGTCAAAGCGGATTTCAAGCAGCTCCCAGGTCAGTTTTATGCGGCTATCGGAAAAGAAAAGGTTTAAGATAAGTTTAAGCAGAAAAAAAATGTCACAGTTCCCGAACAAATATTTGGATTGGCAGCTGATTTGCACCTGTGGGCTAAAAACGAAAGTTCCGTGACAACTGGCACTATCAACCAAGATATCTATGTAAAGGCTTACATGTAACGACTGTTCCAGAAAGTATAAGCACACCTTATGTAAACGGTCACTTTGAATATAATGAAATAATTCAACATGTTTTGGCTGCGTCGTTTTGTTTGCACATTTCTGAATGACATAGCTTCAAAAAAGTGCTCAGTTTTGTGTTACCTATCAAAATACGCGGTCCTACTCCGGAACATCGAAAAAGTATCGTGCACAAATGGTGCGCTGTGAGCGGACTCTCTTTGAGAAAATTGGCCAAGGAAGAGGGTGTAAGCGTCGGAGCGGTACGATCTGCGATTCGAAAATATAGAGAACAGTGTACGTTTGAAGATGCGCCGAAGAGTGGTCGGAAATCCGGTCCTGTTAGTCCGGAATCGATAAAAAGATCAGGGATGCCTACAAGCGAAAACCAGCGACTTCCTTTCGGGATGTTGCGAAAAATCTAGGGACCTCGTGGAGTAACGTCATGCGTTGCAAAGAAAGACTTGTGTGTGTGTGTGTGTGTGTGTGTGTGTGTGTGTGTGTGTGTGTGTGTGTGTGTGTGTGTGTGTGTGTGTGTGTGTACAATCCAACTCCCACTGTCCGGCTTTGCTTTTATGGAAGAAAAACATCTGCAGCTATCATGTTTTATTCTAATCACAAACTGTAAACATTTTTTGCCCGGGTGTTGAAAGGTGATAGCTCTGTTGAGATCCAGTGACCCATTTCAGAATGCCTGGTCACTCACGTCCATTCCGAGGTCACTTTCACTTACAACAAGCCCCGCGTAAACACAATACTACAATATCAATTGGATTTTTGTACTATATTTACACTTCCATTATCGCAACATGTACTGTTACGATTATGGCACGTATTTAGTAGTATGTATTTCGTATTTATTTATAATTGCTTAGATCTCATCAGTAATGTTTGATGTTTCCTTGCTGATCCTGCTCTTTTTGTTCCACTTTTAGTATCATTTTTCGTATTCCGCTGAGAGATTTCTGGTTTTTATTTCTGTACTCACTCGATAACTCACACCGCGAGCAATATTTAACCGGAATCCATTGTCTTCAAAACTAGAATGTTTTTAAAATTAATTAAGCAAAATCGCTTCACGCTAAAAGATTTTGATGAAAGTATAGCATCTAGGGTTACCATTCACATTTTCATTTCATTTCTGATTTCGTACTTTTAATTCATTGTTAATTTTAATTATTTTTAATTGTTGTTGAAAGCAAGTCACAAAAGGAATCAATTGATTGATACATCAAATCTTCATTTCCGTTTAATATGAATAATGGATCATGAGATGAATAATGGAACAGTTCCCCTATCTGGTAATGCTTTCCAAACGTGCGCTGGTTTGTATTGATTCGATTTTAAACTATTTCAGCTATTTCAACTGGTTGTATATGATCAAATGCAGCATTTCTACTATTTGCAAATATTGTACTTGACCATTCATCACCATCTCAGAACTACAATGTTTATCTGTAAGAAGTACTAGAGGATTATCAGAAGCGCTTTTGGGCTGCATTTCCGCTGATCTGGCAACACTTGTGTGCTTCTTTTCGAAATGGTAAAGAACCAGACCAGCCCTGGGACCTGGTAGTTTAAGTTAAACTACCTCAAGGTTTTGTCAGTGCCCAGGGTCATGCGTTGCAAAGAAAGACTTGGGCTAAAAACATACCGGAAGCAGAAAAAACCCAAAAAAAAAAAAACCAAAACAGGCCCGCAAACTCTACGATTCGTTAGTGTGAAGGAATTCTGGGTGTATAATAATGGACGATGAAACGTGTGTGAAACTAGATTACAAAACGCTTCCCGAACCACAGAAGCGATTATTGCCGATGATCAGGCAGCACGAAGGTCAAGTAGTGTTTTGGTCTGATTTGGCGTCATGTCATTACGCAATGGACACTTTAGAATGGTACAAAAGTCAAAATGTATGTTTCGTGCCGAAGGACATGAATCCGCCGAACTGCCCGGAGGCACGGTCAATCGAGATTTTTTGGGCTTTAACCAAAGCAAAGCTTCGAAAATTCATAAAACCAGCGGACGACATCCACAAATTTAAAAAAGATTGGCCAACAGTGGTCAAAATTGTGGGAAGTGCCACTGTGCAGAAGCTAAGGGGTCATGTTCGAGGAAAAGTTAGGAGTCTTGGCTATGATTAAATATTATGATTAAACGAGAGTAAAATATCATATAAAACACAAATACAAATATGATTTGCCAAATAAAATTATTAAAACATAAAAAAACATAACTTTTTTTGTTATTTTGAAAGTGTGCTTATACTTTCTGGAACAGTCTATAATACTTGGAAACACGCTTATTGCCTTTCTTGAAGAAACATAGTTGTCCCGTATTGTTTTGGCCAGTCCTCGCTTCTTGCCACTACGTAAAAAATGGCTTAGGAATGGTATCCCGCCAATAGTGTGCAAATCGTACCCAAGATTAAAACCCTTCAAATTCGCCAGAACTGCGCTGATTCGAAAAATATTGGGCGGTCACAAAGAGAATCCTCAAGAGAACTCAAAAAACAGTTGCAAATGAAAGTTCAAGGCGAATTGGCGTTCAGCATCACATACGGTGGATATAACAGCGGTACGAAACTTGAAGAAAGGTGTGAAACGTAAAGCCCGACAGTTCCCATTTGGGAAATCGGAAGCCTAATCAAATTATTTTCCTGTGTTTTGTAGAAGATGAAATTCGAAAATAAATAAAGATTGATCATTTATATAATAAACTAAGCAGTGTGCACTTAATCATGGTGGACCAATTTTTGATCGTTCCACCCTTTAAAGGAGACGTAAGCAACAAAATTGTTTGCAATCTTTCATACGTCATACAACAATTTTTGCAATACAACAGGCTAGATTCAGGCGTTCTCTGGCTAAAATTTACATGAAGTATCTTATTTATTTCTGCCAAATCTAGCAGGCTGGAATCGAAAAAGATGGCGGCTTTACGTAAGTTTTCAAAACACCAGTGGATAGCGTAACGGAACCATTCCGTGATGCTCAACTATTGATACAAGTAGCTGGCTCGACGATATTTCTAGATTTGCTAACACAAGCTCCAAAGCAAACTAAAGGATAATACTAAGGTATTCTTGCTGAAGTCTGCAACCGCCGTTGAAGATTAAAACCAATTACAGATTTTGTCAGCTGAAGCATTGGACTCTGACTCATCTGATGGAGGTAGTTACACGCAGTTGGTTCTTCTAAAAAAGATGTTGTTCTCCAGAAATGCGCCGTATGACAACAAAAGTCACCTCCGAAAAATAGTAAAATTTTTAGGCAAATGGAGAACAAATCGTTAAAACCAAATTATCCTATTGCACCAACTCCTGGATGCAACCAGAACTTTCTGCCATTAGTCAAAAAGAATAATAATAACAAAAATGCTCAACCTTTCCAAAAGGAATCCATCTCCGAATGAGGATCAGTAGCTTTTTCGAACATTCTGGTATTCATTTTGCACATGTCCAATATCCCAGACTCTCTTACAAGCTTAGTTTTTGCCTTAGCAGAAAAAGCTTAGTTTCTGCCTTAGTAGAATCATACCTTAAACAATTGACTGTTGATCATATATTTCAATGGATATTGAAAGAAATATTTGGCCACAACGGACATTCACATGCGGAAGCTTCAGCCCAAGCCAGCCGTGTCGAAGAACCAAGTGGAAACCCCGAAATAACGGCTGAAAATTCTTTTCAAAGAGATATTCCTGGCGAAGCGGAACGTGAATGTATCTACCCAAGTAACATTGCCAAAACATTGCCATAAAGTTTTATGAAATCCACTAGAAATCAATTCGGTTTTATTATGGCTGCAAGAGATGCCAATAGGTTTCAAATTTTAGTCATGTTTATAAGAACCTACATAGCTTCTTTACAACGATCTTAAAACCTTGACTTCTAAAATTCCTTTTGCTCCTATCAAAGGTTTTATTTTAACTTTGTTAACTCATAAAATGCTGTTTTGAATTGCCGTTTTAGGACTCATTCATATTATCTTGTTATGGTCAGTTGAAAAAGCATTTGAAAACCATTTTGCCTCCACTAAATGCATTAAACGGCTAATTGGCATTGAGGAAAGCTACCAAGCGACCAGATAGTTTTATAGTAGCCATTGCTAAGATAAATTGGCTTTTTGGCAAAACTGTGATTTCTTGCAATCGCCATATTGAAACATATGAAATAATTGAAATGTGGAAAAATAAATACATACACCAAATTTTAAATGTAATACAATTGAACTGTAGATCTGAGACAAATTTCGGTATTCGTTCAGATTACCTTATTGAATTTCATAAATTTTCAGAAGTTTCTTGATTAATTTATCGATTATATTTCTTTTAATTTTGTTGTTGTTGTAAACTCACATAATTTCCGAGGTGCGTTAATTTTCAGCTCTTATCGTGCCAATATTCACCATAAAACTAAATGCGCATATGATTTGGAGCATGATACGCTATAAAAAAACTCAATTTGTTTCATATATTTTGCTATCAAACATAATTTCCCGCAACACTTGAGCTTTTTTCTTAGCCATTATTTACTGTTGAATGAATCAGAAGTGCAGAGAATCGAACAAAGCAGAAAAAAAAAACAACCACAATATCGCCGTGAAGTTTGACAGCTGTGGCCATTCGGCCCTATACTGGTTTTGAAGGCGGCAAATAGGTTTTATGATGGTTCTCAAGTGGTCATAACATCTTTCACTAGAACATTTTAAAAATCTGTATGGTCTTGGAAAGGTTGTATTAATTTGTTTTCACAACCGTCTATAGAGTGGGCCACTTTGTACACATTTCGGCTTTAAAGATGCATAGAGGAGGTGTCGGTAAACAAAACAGATTTGAATGTAGTTTCATCAACAAAGCCGGGGGGAGTGCTATACGGCTGGAATAGAACTAAAATTGTTACTTGGGTATGGACGACGAGACGCATCTCACGTTTGGACGGCAACGAAAGACTAGCAAGTCAAAGGCTTCTTCACCTCCCCGACAAAAGAAACTATTTAGCACCGATGTGAAGTACATAAAACACACGAAGATCCCAAAGAAGATGTTGCTGTGGCTCACAATCAGTGAAAAAAGGATGTCACGCCTCCTCTTCTTATTGTTGGGGCTGGCAATGAACGGCGTCCCAGAAGTTGCCGCCTTCGTTCAAAAATACCACAAGGATGACGATGTGGTGTTTTGGTCGGTGCACAGTGATTTCATTCCATACAAAAGGCGAGAAAAAGTCTAAAAATGGAATTCACACAGCTACGTTATGTGTTTACAAGTAATTTAGTACCGCTGATTTCAAATATGTTATCTAAATTGTAGTATTAGGCCACATTTTTTAGATATGGCCACTTTATGGCCTCCTGAAGTGTCCGGAACATCGGATAACATAATAAATTCATTAGTCACGTCCTAAAGCTTTACGATTTTATATAGTATAGTTTGAAATGTAAATATATATATAGTTTGAAATGTTAAAAGCAAAGCGTTGTGGAGAACAATGTATGGCTCTAAATGGCCGTGTCATGGTCAGCAATTCGATGCCAAAAAGATGAAGTGAATTCTGCAATAGTAGGTAGCTTTGTTAGTATTCGAAAAATATATGACTCGAATTTTTGAGATGGTCATTAGGGTGATCCATTTTAAATAGGGTGGTGTAAAAAACGAAATTTTAGAAAATTTCTTTATCTCAGGTTTTCAGATTTTATACGATGAACCTATATGAAAAATAATGAGTTGTTTTTTTAAGAATTAGTTTGAATATAAAAAAATATAATTTTAAATCAATTAAAACTACAATAAAATTTTCATATAAAATTTAAATTGAGGAAATTCGACGATATATCGTTAAGTCATTATGATTAACTTTCAACTAGCAAAATCGCACCTCGGTTGTACCTCATTGGTTACGATATCACCACTGCGCAAAGTTGAGTCAAGTCATTATGATGAATGTTATGCTTAATTCCAATATGTGTGTTCATTCTTTATACCATTTTTACAAAAGAAGGGCATACAGATCGCTTGGAAAATTGACTTTTGGTCCAAGCCCCGGAGTACCGTGTGATGTATAATATTCGACTCAACTAGTCAAGATTGTATGTTTTGGGTTTTAATTATTAACTTCTGAATGTGATAATCAATAACAAAACTTCATCCGCATACTTTCAACGACGCGGCAAACATGGTGAAATAAATTTAACATTTGAAATGAAAACAATAATTGAAATTTTTTACTTTGAAAATGTGTAGTGACAGTGCATCTTTCCAAGGAGCCAGGATGCAGGATCGTTCCTCTTTAAAGATCCCAGGCATTGCATCAGCCATCGGATTCCTAAGCAATCCATATTTTTGTTTTGTTAAAATGTATGGTAAAAATCGTTTCACTTTAGAACGAAAGTGATGCACAACTCTTCTGATATTCCGCATATTTCGGATGACCCGGAAGACTATGCAGTAACCAGTCGAAATCACAAATTGGTTACTATGGTGAATTCGTTTTAACATTACACGTAAATTTATTTGAAAATAAACACTTCAATTAATCCACCTATCGTGACAACTGCCCTTCTACCAATTTCCTGGAAGTACTAGGAATAAGAACTCGAATGTGATCATTATGGTCCTGGAAACTTGATATCATCACCATTGCACTTATTTTAGAGTTTTCATGTTATTTGATATTGATACAGATTGCGTTTTGATCCAAATCTGAATCTGGCCACTTTCCCTGGAGTAGCCGGAACATCAACCCGGATGAGGTTAATGTAGTTCTGGACTCATTAATTTTAGTTGTCGCATGATGGGTTGATCTTAGGCCAAAATTGACCACTTCCCCGGCGGCATTTCCGGAACCAGTGAACTGATTCCAATTATTCAAAAACGAAGTAAACGACTACAGTACCTTTCATTTGGCTGTTGTTTCATTCAATCAATCTGTTCAGTAGTTGCTTGCGAAACTGAGTTAGCAGTTTCGTTACACACATTCATACACAGGCATCCAGTACATCGACCTGAGTTGTATATCACAGTCGGTTTTCGAGGCCCTGTATCAAAAGTCGGTTTTCCAAGATATATATTTACACTTCTTTGTGAGAAGGGGAAAACCGTGAAAATCTATTTCGAGATATATGTATATACCAATTTCAAGGGTTTCTCGGATATTCCAGGACTCTCCCAGAACCGTATTTATGCAAATTTGCCAGATTTTCGAAAAACGTATAGAAAAATCTTCAAAATAAGCCTATTGTGGTGTATGTGCGCATGTAAGCTCACATTTAAAAACTCAGTTGATGTTTTTTTTTGATTCTGCATACATTTTATAAGAGAGTAAAAAGCTGCGGCCATATAGGATCAATTCTTTGAAAAATTTAAGAGAGCACAATGTTCATTCAATTTTCATAAAATTCTGGAAAAAGAAATCTCGAATAGTTCCGCCAAGTGTACGGCTGGTTGAAAATTGAATAGTAGTATTGAAAATGTAACGAAGGGCTTGGATATAGCGATACTCGAACCAAGGGTAGTCTGGCAGGGTGGCGGATTCGTCCGTGCCTTGCCCTACTCCGCAGTAGGATGCAAGGCAAAATTAGCGTCCTTGATTCAAGTACCACTATATCCGAGCCCTTTGCTCAGTTTTCAATACTTCGATTTAAATTTCAACCTGCCGTACAATGTCAAACTTTCAACACTTTCTTTCCATATCCGCCATGAATTCTAATGGTTTCCGTAAACTTCCTGCCGATTGACGATTTGAGGTTTTTATTTGAAGCCCTAAACTAAAAAGAGTTTTTGGATAAACTAGAATAACTGTATACTCCAATAAATGTTTAGGTTTTGTGTATTTTGACCTCTATGAATGTACCAAAAAGTTGCTTATCAAGACTATGTATTTTAGATAATATATTTTGTATATAAGAAGCTATGTTTCAGAGAGTTCTTGGATTGTTTCAGCTTTGATCTTTGGACCTACATGTATTCGTTTCGATCTGATTATCTTTCAAACAAATATATTTTTAGAAATTAGAAGAAAAATTAGTATGTTCCATTTAATTCCAACTACCTTTTTTCAACTACTACGCGTATTTCGTCTACAATGTGCAGACTTCTTCAGTGTCTCATACTAATAACTCGACTTGTCTCCTAGTTACCCTCTAGGATATATATTTCGCTTATAGACCAGAATCTAGGATAGCCTACAGATAAAAAAATAATGAATTTTATCAAACGCGTAAAATTTTCCCTTGTTTACTTTCAAGCCAAATCAAGCGTTAACAACGTAATTGTTTGCAATCTTGCATACAACACACAACATTATGTACAATCTTCTATACAACATACCTGATTCCAGCGATATCTAGCATGAATTTATATGAAAGATCCCATTCATTTATGCCAAATTAAGCATTCCCTTTATGTGCATTAGATAACGCAGAAAATTAAATGCTTCTTTCTATCTGTGTAGAATAATTTTTACCTTCATTATTAGTGTCAGCTTAAAGTCTATCCACGTTAAATTGCAGACACTAAAATAATAGAACCAAAAATATTTACATGATTCAACATAAGCGATTGCTAATTTCACAATAATTGATTTATAACTACCTTCGAAACAGTTGATTAAGATGTTAATCCTCGTTTCTGTAGATTTTTGGAAATTCTATTGTACATCCGCCATCAGGTTCCGTACGGTATCCTCAGATACACCCACCGTGACAATTCTCCATCTTCTCGTGAAATCATCGGAACAATTTGCTATCTTCTTAGTTTCGAAGACTTTCCGCTTAAATAGAGCCCAGTACTTCTCTATTGGGTGAAGTTCTGGACAGTTTGGTGGATTGCCTATTTTGGCACGTATTTGACCTCTTGCACCTTATATCATTCCAGCACCGATTTCGCATAGTGACGAGAGGCCAAATCAGGCCAAAACAGAACTGGAGAGTCGTGGCTTCTGATGAACGTTAGCAACCACTTTTGCAGACATTATTTCTCGTACTCATTCTTACTGATAGTGCCGGTTGAGACGAAACATTTAGATTTTCGGCCACAACAACATATGGCTTGCCAAATCAAATACTTCTTCGAGAATTCGGACACTTTCTTTGTCCGAAAATGCTCGGCGTCGTGAAATTGCAGTGAAATATTGCTTGTCATCACGTGGGCACCTTTTTACTTTGTACGCCTTCAGTCCTTGCCTCTGCTTTACTTTTTGTACGCATGATTTTGACTTCCCAACTTTGCGAGCCACATTTTGCACAGAAAGATAGGGATTTCTCTCAACAATGGCTACCACCTTATTGTTCATTTGTCGGAAGCATGCTTTTTGATTTGTTCCACTTTCAATTCACCGATCCACAGTTAAGCGCTGGTCAAATGATTTGTAATTACAAAACACGGTACTTTTCGGTAGTCTTAGTTTCATGGCAATATCGCCTACCGTTAGATTCGGATTTTGCAGTCATTCGTACAAAATGCGTTTGCACACTTCCACTTGATCGACGCCTTTTACTCAATGTAACAAGAATGTTAACATGTTGCACCATGAAATGGAGAATTTCAGCTGTCATATAAGTGAAACGTTTTAGCGATCTGTGAAATAAGTCAAAATCTACACTGCAAGAAAAGTGTCCGAAGTGTAACGTGCACAGGCTTTCTAATTGTGGACATCCATGAAGTTTCATGAAGATGTTTCGAGAAATTTATAACAAATTAACTAAATATTAGAATTCTACAACTTCCTTCACAACGAAATCATCTCTTGACGAAGTTAGTCCCAATTAACAAGATTTACGAAATGATTTTACTCACGAGCCCCCGGTTGGGTTTGCATATGGATGTTTCTGTGTACAAGCATATCCTATCGTTATAGTTTTATGAGTTCTTGTTTTCCCACCAATCAACATTAGCCATTTTTTTTTTCAATCGAATACAACATAATCACTTTCCCACTCAACAAAAAACCACTTGATTATGTCCGGTGCTGTGATTCGGAGGCGTTCAAAGTTTCCCATTTTTGACCTAGTCACGCCAGATGAATTCATCACCACGCTTGTCGTCCCCTTCCCTGCCGCTCAAAACCAGCTGAAGTTCGCTGACTGCCATGGCCGTCGCCGAGGTCAACTGCGTGACTCGAGGATTTTCTCCCGAACGGCTCGAAATTGATTTTAGAAGTTTATTAAAAGCGTTTTCGATTTTTCATCGACCGCTCCACTCCGTGCGATGTGTTTTTGAAACTGTGCCAGTTGACTCACGCTCAGATTCCTAGTGACTCACGCTTCACTCTGGCAGTGAGTTTTTGTATTCGCCCTAGCCCTACTCGTCGGTCTAAATGAAATCATTAATAACGTATTTTTGGGAACGTGCACCAGTTCTGGCGCTGTGGTTGCCGGCATCATCGGATCGTGGATGGAAATAATAAATTCCACAGCGTTTAAGTTTTTGCATGTCAGTCAGCTATCAGGGATTGGAAATTTTTCACGTTTTTGTCTATGGCGTTAATGGAGTTTTCATGGTCGATGAGCGTCCTCAAAAATTGTGAAGGAATGCTCCGTTGTCAGTTTTCAAAGCAGGTCTCCTCTGTTACACGAAATCAAAATAGTCTGAATAAAATTTTCGTCATTCCAACTTTTTCCTTCCGCAATTGTTCAATGGTCTTCGGTTATTACTTTTTTTTTTGCATTTCCGACATGCGATTATACTCGTCGGGAGCTGCAGCAGGTGCTGATAAGCATGCTGATATCTCATGGTTTTATTTATGCGCTTCTCTCTCGCTCTCTGTCTGACTTTTTCGTTTTTTTTGTTTCTGCCAGGTGGCATGGATAAAATCCGACACGAAAGCAATCCTGGCCATTCACACCCATATGGTGGCCCTGAATCAGCGGCTGTCGGTCACGCACAACGGACACAATACCTGGAAGTTGCACATCTCGCACGTCCAGCTCAACGATTCAGGAAGTTACATGTGCCAAGTCAACACGGATCCGATGCGGCATCAGGTGGGTGGACATTATTTTAGTTCCATTATGTTGTATGTGCATTCTTCTCTGTGATTACGTGACAACAGATTCCAAGAAAATGTAAATCATAGCACGTAAATGTAGAGGTGGTTGATAATGTGACATGAGACATGAGAATTCATGATTTACTTAGTACAATGATAAAGTCACACGATGGTGAAAAATGGAAACAAAAGAATTCCGTGAAATCATTCATTTTTGTGATGAAAAGGTTGATAGATGTGCCACTCTGATTTGAAAGCTTATTAAGAAATAAGACAGGTCTATCAGTTATGACAATACGTTCTTATTGTGGCGTGTTTCAATTATGGTTGGTGGAATCTCTGGTGGATGCTTATAGAAAATACTATTTTAGAATTATGGATTCTTATGTACCATTCAGATGAAGCGACAGTTTCGTTCAATTCTACCAAATTAAATGTTCCAATCTTATAACCTGCTTCCTTCGGTTTCTTCTCACCCAGTCCGGAAATCTTGAAGTCGTTGTCCCACCGGATATCCTCAACAGCAACGATCCTAACAGTGCTTCATTGGAGGAGGGCGTTGCCAACGAGGGTGGTAACATTCAGCTGTTGTGCCAAGCAGTCGGAGTTCCTCTGCCGAATGTTCAGTGGCGTCGAGAAGGTGGCAAGGACATCGTTGTACGAACGGAGGGTCGAGAGAAGCAAGGTGAGTTAGTGCAGATATCAACGTCAATTGAGTGTTAATTAACGCCATTTGGGTGGGGCTTGAATTTACATTTTCAGTTGTGAAATTCGTCGAAGGTGAACGATTGATACTGAACCAGGTGCAGAGGACCGATATGGGAGGATATCTGTGCATAGCGTCAAATGGAATTCCACCCTCCGTTAGCAAACGATATGACGTGCAGGTCAATTGTAAGTGAATTACTGGGAATTATTACAACACTATAGACGGTGTGGTATGATATGCAAAATGTTTGGCATATATTTCATTGTTTGGAGAGCACAAAATTGCAACAATGATGTGAAATTTGGAGATTGTCAATTAGAACCAATTAAGCTAACTTTGCTCCGGCAAACAAATTATTTACATTCCCAATAGAGAAGAGTTTATGCTGCTGCGATACAAAGATTGGGAAGATCAGTAAACAAAGTTATTTTCCTTCGGTAGGAGAGAAATAAGTTTAAGTGAAAGTCTGCTACAGCCATGCATCGGATGCTACTCGAGTGTCTGTAAACCAAACACTTACACAGGAACCACGTTTTTCGGAACAGATAAAAAACTGCATTTTAAGTTATGCTGCTCATATTTTTTCTGATACTTGTGATTTCTGCTCCAACATAGTAACGTCCCCTTTGCATTCAGAAATCATAATCTCCGTGCGTGGAGTAACGAGTATGATGTAGAAGGAGATTTTCGCTCATCACCATGAGGCACCAAGAGTGCACATTAATATTTTTGCTAGAATGATAGATATGAAGAGAAAGTGTTGAAAGTTCCGTCAGTGTACGGCAGGTAGGAAATCGAACAGATGTTTGAAAAGTTTAGCAAAAGGGCATGTGTCCAGTGGTACTCGGACCATGTGCCGACCATGTGTAGAAATTATTGCCTCACTAACACCAGATCAGCATTTCATTTTCACGGATAGTCTCAGTTCTATAGAGACTATTCGCTGCTTGAGGCCGGTAAAGCACTCCTCGCATTTTCTCATGAAAATACAGGAGCTTCTAAGTGCTTTATCTTCGCGTTACTTTATCATCACCTTTTTATGGGTCCCTTCTCATTGTTTAATTCTGGGCAATGAGAAAGCGGACTCGCTTGCAAAGGTGGGCGCTATGGAAGGCGATATTTATGATCGACAAATCGCCTTCAATGAATTTTTTGCTATTTTTCGTCAACAGTCACTCGTTAGCTGGCAGTATAACTGCAGTAAAGGAGATTTGGGGCGATGGCAACATTCTATCATCCCAAAGGTGTCGAAGAAATCTTGGTTTAGGGGGATGGATGTGGGTTGAGACTTCATTCGTGTGATGTCTCGCCTCATGTCCAATCATTATTCTTTGAACGCTCATTTATACCGTGTTGGGCTGAGTGACAGCAATCTCTGTGAATGTGGACAAGGTTATCAGGACGCAGATCACATTATTTAGTCTTGTGCTGAGCATCGTGGAGTTAGATCTGAGCTTTATGATTCCCTTCGGGCTTTAAGTAGACAACCCAATGTACCGGTTCGAGATATTTTGGCTCTGCGTGACCTGAAGTTTATGAAACTCATTTATGTTTTCTTGACTTACATTAGCCTTATATTGAAGTTAGTTTAACCTGTATGTTTGCTATAAGTTTTTTTTGTTATCTGTGTTTGTGCGTTTTTTTTCTTTCTCAAAAATGTTCAAGTCAAAAGAAGCCAAAAGTTGTTTAGTTTTAAGCCCACTTTCCCATCCTTTCAGTTGTTATTCCTATTAACCTCGAGACGGCCGCAAGTAATCGTTTCTATCCCCTTAACGTTAATTTTAAGATAATTGATGTAAATAAATATGAAAACTTGGCTCTGTAAAGGTGATTCGATTGAGCCTGTGCAATTAAATGATCTGAAAAAAAATCAAGTCAGTCTCACAGGTGGATCGCGGAATAGTTGGGAATTGACAATTCGACCGTGTCCCCTGTGGTAAAATCCTTCAAAGAGACCCAGACAACACAGCGGCGAGCTGGCAGCGGAAGAAAACGGAAAGAAGGTGAGGGATTACTGCAAGCTAAACCTAGACCATTCGATTTGGAACGTGGCCAAGAAGGTCAATTCTTACGTCTGGTTAGTCTAGCAGACAACGAAGCAGGCCCGACTTCATGTTTTGAAGGTATGGAAGGCGCCTAACTGAACAGATAAACAGAATACGTTGGCCAAACCCCGCGCCACGAAGCTGTACCGAGAATTGTTGGTGCAGCCGAAACGCATCGTAATGGACAACAGGACGTGCATTAAAACAGATCCCCGGCCTGAAGTTTTGTGTCGGTCACCCCTGGATGTTCTGTAAAGGTTCCGGAAGAAAATGGTCGTCAAATTTGCCAAATAATACTTGGTGTGGCAGGTGATCTGTGGGTGTGACAAATTCAGCAAGCCGTACGTAACAACCGTTACGGTTAGGTTGGTTAATGACTGGACAATGCGTACCATTGCAATGTACGCGTACCTGCAGGAATAAAATAGATCCTACTGCGATCCTGAGTCTCTTGTCCAGTTACTCCTATCCCTACCTCCCCGTGGTGCCGACTGGGGTATGAGTAACCATAGGAAAGATCGGGTAACCAACCCCGGTGGGACCTTGGTCATATGCTGACAGGGAAGGGAGGGCTGCCCTCTTCAAAGGGTGCAGTCTATCTGAGCGTCTGTTCTCCATGTTAGGGGTGGCTCAAAACAGCGTCTGTTCTCCATGTTAGGAGCGGCTGATCATCGTCTTTGTGCCAGCGTGGGACTCTTAACAGTGCTGTGAACGATGGTCCTCCGGCGAGACAAGGGGTTGGGGGAGGCCCAACAAGCCGCCCTTAAACAATTAATGTTACAAATAATACAGAAGTTAATACGGACCGGAACAATCGGCAAAGACCTAGGCGACGAATTAAGGACGATTGGAAACTCGGAACTGCAAATCTCTCTGCTTCCCTGGCTGCGATAGGATAATCTATGACGAACTTCAACCACGTAACTTCGAAGTTGTAGCACTGCAGGTTTACTGGATAGGACAGAAGGTATGAAAAAGCGGGCATCGAGCGGCTACTTTCTACCAGAGCTGTGGTACCACAAACGAGCTGGGCATCGGCTTTGTAGTGCTGGGCAAAATGCGTCACCGCGTGATTGGATGGTTTCCGATCAACGCTAGAATGTGCAAGCTGAGGATCAAGGGTCGATTCTTCAGCTACATCATCATCAACGTACACTGTCCACACGACGGGAGACCTGATGACGAAAAAGAAGCGTTCTACGCGCAGCTAGAGCAAGTCATTGGTGACATGAACGCTCAGGTATAGACCGGTAATAGGGCCTAACAGCCTACACACCGTATCGAACGATAATGGCCAACGATGCGTGAACTTTGCGGCCTCCCGTGGTTTAGTTGTTAGAAGTACCTTCTTTCCCCCGTAAAGACATCCACAAAGCCACTTGGAGATCACCTGACCAACGAACAGAGAATCAAATCGACCATGTTCTAATCGACGGGAAATTCTTCTCCGATATCATCAACGTTCGCACCTACCGCAGTGCGAATATAGACTTGGACCACTACCTAGTTGCAGTATGTATGCGCTCAAAACTCTCGACGGTGTACAACACGCGTCGAATTCGGACGCCACGACCTAACATTGAGCTACTACGGGAAACCGGAGTTGCCCAGGAATACGCGCAACAGCTAGAAGCAGCCCTACCAACGGAAGAGCAGCTTGGCGCTGCTACTCTTGAGGATGGCTGGAGAAATATTCGAACCGCCATTGGTAGCACTGCATTAGTGACACTAGGTACTTCTGCACCGAATCGAAAAAATGACTGGTTTGATGGCGAATGCAAGCAGTTAGTAGAGGAGAAGAATGCAGCACGGGCGAGAATGCTGCAACACCGTACGAGAGCGAATGTGGAACGGTATAGACAGGTACGGAACAGACAAAATTTTATTCTTCGAAGAAAAAAGCGCCAGAGGGAAGATCGAGACCGCGAAAAATGGAAGCACTGTACCGTGCTAACGACACACGCAAATTTTATGAGAAGTTGAACAGCTCGCGCAAAGGCTACGTACCACAAGCTGATACGTGCAGAGACCTGGATGGCAACCTTCTCACAGGAGAGTGTGAGGTGATTGAAAGGTGGAAGCTGTACTTCGACAAGCACCTGAACGGTAATGTTACAGCGAACGAAAGTGGCTCGGTAATAAATCTAGGAACACGTGCAGAAGATGACCGAACCCCGACCCCAACGCTTCAGGAAGTTGAGGAGGAAATTGGTCGGTTGAAAAACAACAAAGCCGCAGGTGTTGGCCAACTCCCAAGCGAGCTATTGAAATACGGTGGTGAAGCACTGGCCAGAGCGCTGCACTGGGTAATTACCAAGATTTAGGAGGAGGAATGTTTACCGGAGGATTGGATGGAGGGAATAGTGTGTCTCATCTATAAAAAGGGCGACAAGCTGGATTGCTGTAATTATCGTGCGGTCACGCTACTGAGCGCTGCGTAAAATTTGCTCTCCCAAATACTATGCCACCGCTTGTCACCAATTGCAAAGGAGTTCGTGGGGCAATACCAAGCAATACCGTGGATTCATGGGTGCCCACGCTACTACGGACCAGATTTTCGCAATTCGGCAAGTGCTGCAGAAATGTCGCGAATACAACGTGCCCACACATCATCTTTTCATCGATTTCAAATCAGCGTATGATACAATCGATCGAGACCAGCTATGGCAAATCATGCACGAATATGGATTTCCGGAAAAACTGACGCGGTTGATCAAAGCAACGATGGATCGAGTGATGCGTGTTGTCCGAGTATCAGGGACGCTCTCGAGTCCTTCGAATCTCGGAGAAGGTTACGGCAAGGTGATGGATTGTCGTGTTTGTTGTTTAACATTGCACTGGAAGGTGTGATTCGAAGAGCTGGGATAGACACGAGTGGCACGATCTTCAGGAAGTCTGGCCAACTATTTGGCTTCGCCGACGATGTTGATATCGTAGCACGTAACTTTGAGACGATGGCGGACACGTACATTAGACTTAAAGCTGAAGCTGGTAGGATTGGGCTTGTGATTAATGCGTTGAAAACAATATAAATGAAGGGAAGAGGCTCACGAGAAGACAATGTTAGCCTCCTACCACGAGTTCAGATCGACGGTGATGAAATCGAGGTAGTAGACGAATTCGTGTATCTGGGCTCATTGGTGACCACCTATAACGACACCAGCAGAGAAATACAAGGGCGCATGATGGCTGGCAATCGTGCCTACTTTGGACTCCGAAGGACGCTAAGATCGAACAAAGTTCGCCGAACCACAAAGTTGACCATCTACAAGACATTAATAAGACCGGTAGTTCTCTACGGCCACGAAACATGGACATTGCTGGTGGAGGACCAACGCGCCCTTGGAGTCTTTGAATGGAAGGTGCTGCGTACCATCTACGGTGGAGT
>JASCZW010000287.1:0-193279 GCA_034211315.2 Aedes japonicus
AACTTAAAATGCAACCTGATTGTTTGGGGTGTTAGCTCACGTGATCAATATTACACCGTATTACGGTACGCCGATTCCCGGAACATACTAGGATGTCTCGCAACGTCACTTTGAACGGTATCTATTACTGCATTCGATATTTTCTTAGAATCGAACATTGGATTGTTCTTTCAAACAAGACACCGATAAAACTATATTTATCCTTCTTCCCGGTGGAATCCTTAAATGTGCAACGAAACAATCGAAAACGGTTTCCACCTTAGCCTGGCAAGTTCAAATTCAAGTACATTCTGTTATTTGTATTTGCTTTCGTCTGTTCCACACACCGTCGGTAAACATCGACTTGTTTATTCTGTCTCCTGCTTTCGGGCTTAGGTTTTTGGCTTCCGATTCGAGACCTTCATCGAAGTCAGACAAACCCACGTCCTGTCGGTTGGTTGAAAATATACGCAAAACAGGCGGCAAAAAAATAGAAAAGGTGACGGTACGGTTCCTGAGAACATAACAGTGGCTGACTCTAAACTTCTATCACTGCTGCATTATAATTCCTGTTGCTCAAATATCAAGACAAAAACCCAATAACTTTCACAAGTAGTCAAACATGTTTCAATTACCCTCCTAATTGAATTGCATCTCTGAGTTGGTGCGAAATTTGTATGAGTTCATTCCAAAACAATTACTTTCAGAGCTCAGCTCAAGGGAATATAAACTGACAAACCGCTACTGAGTCAAATTTCACTGTGCTTCCCTTTAAAGAATTACCATAAGCTACACGTGAAGGCCTCGGCAAAGATCTCGTTCCCAGAAGTACCTTTTTACCTTCATTCCACCTCCCACTTCTTCCGGCTGCCTCCAACAACACGACCTTGCCCGTACTTCGCGTTCTTAATTGACAGAAGGTCAAGAAAGCCTACCTAAATTCGCCTAACATTCCTGGTATGGCAGTTTTTTTTTTGCTTTCTTCTGTTCACCGATAGCTCGCAGTTTGTTTGAATTTTGAATAATTATTCAAGTAGAAGTTACTTTTGTCCTTCGACGTTACTGCTTCTGAAACGAAACGGAATGTAAATTCGGTCGGAATTTACCGCAAACCAAAATTTCAATAATTCTCCGGAACGTTGTCAAAGGGACGTTACTTAATGTTCCAAGGAAAATCAAGTTTATCATTCGCCATGGCCTTAATACACCTTTAATTTTCACCCACCAAGATGAAGATTTGGAAATTTTGAAATTAACGACGTTGTTTTGAAAAGTACTCGAGAATTTAAACCTCAACCTGACGGAATTAAATTCCAAGGGGGTCTGATAGCATGAATTAGAGAATGAGCAATTTGCCATCTATTTGCATCCTAATCAGATTGATCCACATTTTGCATGTGCGCACATACCTGGAAGCATTTGGTGCAGAACAAACGAAGATGAGCAGAGCCACACGTGGGTGTATGTGGAAGTTCCTGTTAATTGTCTTGACCCATATCAGCAAACCACCTCTACCAGCCAATATAAGTTAAGGTTCCTTGCTGGCAGCAATGGCAGGAAAGAGTAATGTGTGCCAGTTGTGGTTGTGGTTCCCTGATAAGCAGGTTGAAGACAGACTTGCTGAGGTTTCTTATTCGTACGAGGGCATGAATGCAAGACTCGTCTCCAAACAGACCACCTATGAGGGTGTGTGTGTGTGTGGATATTTTATGTGGTGTAATGGATTTGTGGCAGAAACGTGCAAATGAAGGCAGGTCAATAATATTCAAATGAATTCCTAAGCGGAATGGCAGACAATGGTTTTCCCGGTATAGGAAGCAACATATGGGCTGGGTGGTGATTGTTACGTAATAGATGTTTAATGGTGACCCGGAACTGGAAATGATGAATTAATGGGTTGAAAGTGTGGCTTGGATGGATGAATGAAAATGAAATTGGTTAACTTTCTGATGTCCGAGACAAAAATAATAAAAAAGTCTCTAAAGGAATTAAATCATGTTCTCACTTTGCAAATATTCGTGAAATTTGCATGTTGGAAACATAAGCTATTGAATTTGGGTTTCTTCAGGAATATTTTGTAGAGCAAAAATACATTTTGATTAGTAGTGTGATTTTTTTTAAATACTTATGTACATTATTGGATTCGAGTGTGTGGAGAAAGGGAGGGATGAAACTCAATGGCTTGCAATGGTATTGAAGCAATCTGTTGCACAATTTATAATGGCAAATCAGGCACGTATTTAAAACTGTATCCACATTAATCCGACACCTTCAATCATTCACAGAAAAAGAACATTGAATTTTCTGCGTTATCTAATGCATACAGGGCACGCTAGATTTTGCAAAATACTGGATAGTTCATGCAATTTTGCCAGATAACGCCAGAATGTTAGCCAGATATCGCCTGTTGTATGGAGCGAACAATTCGTTGTTTACGCATCGTTTGGCTTGGAATTAAATGAGGAAAATTACGCGCTTGTAAATATTATTTTTTCGTGTTGTAACTTTGAAATATTGCACGTAGCTGAGAGTCTATGATGAAAAAGGCTATGATTGATGTTTACATTTCATGTTTAGTATTCAAGATGGCGACGAAAGAAAAACAAGTGAACGAGCGAATTTTGCTCAAATCATTTTCGAAACGTTTGACGGTGCTGAGGAAACCGGGAAGTGACAAAAACATTGGACACGCTGATCCTTTCATGGACCGAAAGGAGAAAAGGATATTAACGAAAACCCAAAATCTCTCCATTCGAACGGTGGCTCGTAAAACAGGGATGTCGCCAGGTTTTGTCCAAAAACTAAAACAACGTTTGGGACTTAAGTCGTATAAAGTAAAACAAAGTTCCAAATCGCAACGACAAATAGAACTTGGCATCAAAATTACGGGCTCGACGTTTGAACTGCGAATATTTGACGAAGTTTTCATGCGTTGTTATGGACGATGAAACTTATGTCCTGGAGGATTTCAAGCAGCTTCCAGGGCTGGCTTTTTATTCTGCTATGGCCAGAAATGCTACAGCTGAGCATTTCAGAACGAAGAAGGCATCGAAATTTTCCAAAAAATACCTTGTGTGGCAAGCAATTTGCACGTGTGGCAAAAAGAGTAAATCTTTCGTCACTACAGGCACAATCAACAAGGAGATCTATCAGAAAGAGTGTCTGAAGAAGCGATTGCTACCCTTCATCAAAAGTCGCAACGAAAAACCTTTGATCTGGCCCGATTTGGCATCATGCCACTATGCTAAAACTGTGATGGAGTGGTACCAAGCAAATCAAGTGACCATTGTACCAAAAACCTCAAACCCGCCAAATTGCCCAGAGCTACGACCAATCGAGAGATATTGGGCTCTGATGAAGCGGAAGTTTTCTGGAAAGAAGCAAGGAACCAAAGACATCAAACACTTCCAGCAAATTTGGACAAAGACGGCTTCCTACGATTTCTGTCTGAAGAGTCTGTACAAACCCTAATGGACGGAGTTAAGCGCAAAGTTCGAAAATTTTATGCAAATACCGAATAACTATGTCTTGTCTTCACGAATTGTTAAAACACATCCCATGAATCTGAAATAAACAACTACGACGGAAATATAATGCAAAATTTATGGTTTATTCATGTTTTGAGCTGTCCGGATTATTTCGGATGCAGACCTTAGTATTAATTAAAAATAGGATTTTTGTTATAGACAAATTTCACGCCAACTCGTTTTCTTGATTGGCAGCACCCTCTCAGAACCTAATTAAAGTTAGTGAGTGGGTAGAATATGTCTCTTTTAGCAACTTTGCATACTTTGATTTTTACAAATTTATCCAGACTATCATTTGAAAAGGGCTTAAGTTTTTTGATCGATTTTTTTAAATCAACATAACTCAAAAAGGAACAGATTTACAAAAAAGTGATGTATGAGTGACTTTTAGAAAATCGTCCTTATTTTTTTTTTAAATGTAAACATTTTTAAATTGGTTCTTACACGCTGAAAAAAAATTAAAATATAAAGTCAATTTGCAAAAAATGGCTATCTTGGAATAGGACGAAATTTTTTTATAATAAAGGCAACATAATTGTCTAAAAACCATTCATTGCAAGATGAGCACTTTTAAGGAAAAAAAAAGTTTTTCTAACAACAAATTTTTCATGTCAAATTTTTACCGCGTATCACGCCAACTGGTTTTTTAATTCGGTCCTAATACCACACAGAAGCCAGTTAAATTTTATTATAATGACAATTTGGATTTTCAAGGGTCTTAGAATGTTTGAAAAATCATGGCTGCTATTTGGAAAGGGCTTATTTTTGAATTATTAATTTTTTAAACTTTAGTGATAATACAATTAAATCAGGTAGTTGATCATGTTTATTACCGAACCTATGAAGTATATCACAAGAAGGACAATAAATTTTGAAACAAAAGGGTTATCATAATATCTGAAGTATTTACCCATGACTCAATAGCAGTTCAGTTGTTTATATCAAAATTGCTAGATTACATTAAACAAAATTCAATGTATTGCTCAAACATTATTTTCATGTCAGATGGAGCAGCGGCCCATTATAACTTTGCCAGCGTGTGCAATATCAAGTCCATATATGGATCGGAATGTCTCATGGGAAAGATCTTTGTAATGCTATTGGTGGTGATCTCTAGCGAATCGCAAAGAGAGCACGCCTTGCTCAAGATTATGGAAACGCAATCAAAACTCCTCGAGAACTATATGACTTGGCAGTTGAACAGTAAAATATAAGTATTGCAAAACTGAATTTTTGCCTAATATCAGCTAAACAGTATGCAAAAATGTGAGAAGAACTTGAGAAGTTCTATAGCCACGCAAAGTAAATAAACAGGTTCATTGCTTTGTACCTATTTCAGAAAATCAAATTTCATCAACAAGATTTTCCGATTCAAAGGATAATTCAAAAAAATAAATAAAATAAAACCCTTACCAAGCATAAACCAACAAGTTTTCAGTTACAAAAACAGTATTTCTAAAATTCGTATTCCGTCATATTTGAATCATCTTTAAATCAAATTAGATTTTTGTGGTTCCCTGATTTTTTATAAGACTTTATGCATATCCATTCAAAGACAATTCAAATTTGACGTCCTCTATTTTTTTAGATTTATCAGCTCCCCTCTATCACAATTTTTCCCATACCTTTTACACAAATCTTGACCTCCGTTCCGACCCCTTACCTCCCCCCCCCAACCAAAGATATACGAAGCCATATTTCAATCGCCCCTAAAAATAGGAATATCAGAACAAGCAGTTATTAAGGACTTGTACTTAAATGTACACTTTGGACCCTTTTAAAATGTTAGTTTAGATTATTATTGCTTTTTACCAAATGTTCAATACATTCAATTCTTTATGACTGCTAAATTTTATTGGATTCTATAGGGGTGCTGAATAACATAGCTAGACGAGTTTGCGTGATACAGGGTAAAAATAGGACATGAAAAATAAATTGTGAGAAGAAACTTTTTGTTCCTTAAAAGTGCCCATCGTGCAATGTATGGCAAACTTTTAGACAATTATTTTGCCTTTTTTAAGAAAAAAAAATCGGTCAATTCTAAGACAGCCATGTTATGCAAATAAATTAATTTTATTTAAATTTTAAACTATTTTTTTTTAGTGTGTGAGAATCAATTTTACAAATTTTTACAATTTTTTTCATAAAAGTAAGGACGATTTTCTAAAAGTCACTCATACATCAATTTTTTGTCAGTCTTTTCCATTTTGAGTTACGTTGATTTAAAAAAAATCGATCAAAAAACTTAAACCACTTTCAAATGGTAGTCCACATAAATTTTTAAAAACAAAGTATGCAAAGTTGCTTGAAAAGACATAGTTTACACGTTCACAAAGTTTCATTGGGTTCTGAGAGGGCGCTGCCAACCATTGGATGAGTTGGCGTGAAATTCGTCTATATATTTACAATCAGATAGATCTCACTAAACGTGGCCTCCAATATAACACCAGCTTCAGTTTTACTTTGATGTTTTTTTTAACGCAACGAAAGTTCGCAACAAATGCAAATATGGTACCTGTCATCGAAAGCTCTTAATTAATAACCGTAAAAGTGCATTTAAAACACTTAGTTGAGATCAAGCAATAAGCGAATTGCGAAAGCAATAAGCTTGAAACGCTTAGAAATAAGAAAGAAAGTGGTAGAATGGATGCAACATACCATATCCTGGATGTTGGTTTACGTGTCGAGCATTATTTGCTTCTGGTGCAACAGCAGCGTGCGCTGAGAATGCAGCCACAACTTTGTCATCAGTCGTATCGAGTTTGCAAAGACAACTCGGCGCCAGCAGCTCTCTCGAAGTGGATAAACAGTTCATTCATTCTTACGTATTGGTCTAATGTCATTATAACGGCAGTCACATAGTCCGCATACACTAATACTTACGAGCAGATTCTCCCGAATCGGTATATTAGAGGATGTAGGTACAGGACAAACAACAACACGGCCGCAAATTGAATCCAATTTGAGAGTCCACTTTACTCTGTCGCATGGGAACTACGACTCAGTTTCGTAAGAATTGGAGTTTCTCAGTCTATGAGTAACTCCACTTTTTACGAAACTGGGTCGTAGTTCTCATGAGACGGAGTTAAGCTGACTCTCATATTCAGTTAAGATTGCGGCAGCGAGGAGATCTTTGTGTACAGGGCGGGACAATTTAATTCATTTTTAGAGGCCACTTTACTCAGTCGCATGGAAACTGTGACTCAGTTTTGTAAAAAGTGGAGTTACTCAGTCTTCGAGTGACTCCACTTTATACGCAACTGAGTCGCAGTTCCTATGCGACTGAGTGAAGTAGACACTCATATTGAGTTCAATTTGCGACCGTGCACGGTCAGAAACTGAACTCAATTTGAGAGGCCACTTTACTCAGTTGCTGCAAGAGTCCACTCTACTCAGTCGCAGAGGAACTACGTCTCAGTTTTGTTAAACGTGTAGTTACTCAGTCCATGAGTGACTCCACTTTTTACGAAACTGAATCGTAGTTCCCATGCCATTGAGTAAAGTGGTTCTCAAATTGAGTTCAGTTTCTGACCGTTCTGGCCAGAAATTGAACTCAATATAAGTGGCCACTTTACTCAGTCGCATGGAAACTGCGACTCAGTTTCGTAAGAAGTGGAGCCACACATATGTAAACTGAGTAACTCCTCTTTTTACGCAAATAAGTCATAGTTCAAATATTTATGCGACTGAGTACAGTGGACACTCACATTGAGTTCAATTTGCGGCCGTGTGGGTGGTTTGAAAGATGTTACGCTCTGAGTTCGAACATTTCTGCCCGTCACTCAAGATATGGTGCCCTGACTCGCTCCAAGCTGGTTTTGAGAATGCATGAAAAGCGTCTGTAGTCGCTGTGAAATAGGCCAGTAAGAGTGTGTGGTGTTTTCCCCGCCTGTCTTCCTTACCAACAGCACCACGCCTAACAGGAATTCTTGTGGGACCGTTCCGCTGAGGACCTCGTTCAGCAGCACTAGAGTTTTATTTTCTTCATTAGGGTCATTGTTGACCAAAGTCTACGCTCCATACAAAATCTCAAAAAAAATTATGGAGAAAAGTCTACGAAGAAGGAGGGTGGGGGTCTGAGATTTTCAAAAAGAATCGTGGTATATAAACAGGCCCTAGCTGTTCCTCTTCTCGTTGAAGACGATGATAAGGCCAGGTAACGAGAGTTCTTTCCCCTCCACCTCCTGTAGGCAGGATTGCGAGGGGTTTACTACACTTAAAGTTAATTTTAATTTATATTACAAAATCGAAGGTAACACTCATAAATCCATTCGTTGTTTTCTGCATCGAAACTGAAGATACATTCGTAATCAATGGCACACGTGCAATAGTCAAAAGCACGAAGCTTTTGTTGACACAGAAGGAACATTCTGTGCTACTAATATTTTGTCACAAATTTAAAAAAAAAAACGTCTCTCTGGTGGTTGCATAAATGACTGACACCCCTACTTTATCGCCCTGAAATGTAATTTATAAAAAGGGCACCCACGTGGAGTTGTCTAGCGTTTTTTAATGCTTCTGACATGGGATTCGAACCTGAATTTTAGGAAAGTGCTGATACTGAATCCGTTGTTGATCTCACTAGCCCATGCTAACTGATGAGAAGATGCGTGATTAATGAGCATGAAGTTATAGCTCTTGACAGCGCTTTAATTTTTATTTTGGGATAGATAGATTACTCCCGCCCATTCCAGAAACAACACCATTTTGCATGAGTACAATAAAAGAGAAACAGCGATTGGCTGGTCTTCACGAAAATCATTTCGTGCATTTTACAAGAAGGTGTAATGATAGCATTTCACCGGTTTCATACTTCATACAAAACATTTGTTCTATGTACAAAATCTATGTTTACGAAACGCGGGAAAGCTAATTTACGAAAATACATTTTCAGTGTATTGATGAAGGTTCGGAGCGCATTTTTATTTTTTGGGATTCGTGATGGTGCCGGTGTAGACGGACGAAATGTTTGACGGCGATAGCCATTTTATAGTTGTTCTGCCTCTCCCTTCTCGCCGCCAACGTCCTTTCGATAGGCCTTTTTTCTGCAGGTCATCGTCTGTGTCCGATTCATGGCCATTGTCACTGTTGCTTTTCTTCGAAATCCGTGGTACTCAAGTCCTTCAATGCAATGCTTTATTTAAGAGATATTTCCATTTCTCAATCTTGAGCATTTTTTTCTGATTTCAAAACGCGAAACTACCGAAAACTACCGGAAAGTACCGTGTTTTGTGTTTGCAAATTATTTGACCAGCGCTTGACTGTAGAGCGGAAGGTTGGAAGTGGAACAAATCGAAAAACGTGCTCCCGATGAATGGACAAGAAGGTGGTAGCCATTATTGAGAAAAAACCCAACCTTCCCGTGCGAAATGTGGCTCGCAAATCTGAGAAGTCACAATCATACGTACAAAAAGTGAAGCAGAGGCAAGGAGTGAAGGCGTACAAAGTGAAAAAGCTGCCCAAGTTACACAAGTTTTTGCAAACATTTTCTTGTATCATAATGGATGACGAAACATACGAACTCGAAGAATTTAAACAGCTTTCGAGTCTGGCTTTTCATACCGCAACGCAAAGGAACGCCGTTGCTGAGAAGTTCCGGACTAAGAAGGTGTCTAAATGGTTCTGATTCCCGAAGAAGTGTTTGATTTGGCAGGCTATATATAGTTGTGGTCGAAAATCTAAAAGTATCGTCTCTATCGGCACTACCAATAAGGATGTGTACGAGAAAGAATGTCTGCAAAAGCGTTTGCTACCGTTTATCAGAAGCCACAACTCTTCAGCTCTGTTTTGGTCTCTTATCATTATGCGAAATCCGTCCTGGAATGGTATAAGGCACAAGAGGTCAAATATGTGCCAAAAACAGCCAATCCACCAAACTGTCCAGAACTTCACCCAATAGAGAAGTACTGGGCTCTAGCAAAGCGGAAACTTTTCGAAACTAAGAAGAAAGCAAATGGTACTGACGATTTCAAGAGAAGATGGAGAATCGTCACAGCGGGCGTATCTGAAGATACCGTACGAAACCAGATGGCGGATGTACCACAACAAGTTCGAGAGTTTTACAGAAAGAAGGATTAACATCTTTATCAATTGTTTCTTTTGTTAATATATTTCTATTATTGTGAAATAAGCAATCGGTTTTGTTGGATTACATGTTTTTTTTTGTGCTGCTATAATTTTGGTGTCCGACTACAAACTTTTATAATTGTATTTTCTAAATAGCAAGGTCGTTGTGAGGGTGGTCTCGTAGGCCTCCCTTGAAGCATGAGGCATAATTTTCACCTTTGATAGGAGCTTCATCTCAAATGTGTTAACAAAATCTTATTCTAATGTGTTGATTTATTCTGATTTTAAATCTGACTTCCATATCTTCTCTGTTTTTTTTGCAGGTACTTGACAGTGGAGTTATCACGCAAGTCATATATCCATGACCAATCGAGGGTAATTCATCATTTCACAGTACTATTTTTAAAACTTATACCTCAATCCATAATATTCCATCTATTCCCCATGGATTTGTTTTTCCGAATATTCTATTTCAATTTTCTATTCTCGTCCATCTAGTGCATACGATACCATTCACATAATTTCTTCGCACAAAAGTATCGAACTAATGCAATTGACAGCTGGTGCAGCACCCGGATTATCGAAGAAGGTGCGCCAAACGCAGCCTTCGTCTTAGCAACCGACTCACTAGTTGTGAGCTTTGGTTTTGTATCAATGTCGAATCTCTTCTGCAACTATGAGGGCAGTACTTGGCAACCATTAAATGCACTACTTTTCCCTCCCACAGATAGAGCTTATTCTACTGTCACGTTAGAGTATTTTCCCGACCCAAAGGAAAACGTTGCACTCACTCAGTCGCTGGAAAACGGAAAAGAAAAATGGAGCTAACAAAAGAAAGCAAACCAGGCCACAAGATGTACACAACTGCTATGCTATTGCATGAAGTGTGTGGGTTTGTGTGTGTGGATGTGTTTGTTTTGCACGTGAGTTTTTCATGGTCGGGCAATTGTCTTCTGTCTTGTCTAGTTTAGCTTTCCGGTAGGTTGTTCCGTGGAAGAGTGTTTCATTTAGTTTAATTAAGATGCAAGTGAAAATAGACAGCTGGCCTGCAGGAGGGAATTTATTTTTCGAATGCAAAACCGACATTATTTCATGAGGAATAGGATTTCTGTTCCTATACGGTTTCTGCTAAATCCTTCATAATATATCCTGTTTTTTTTCATTTTAACATTATTATTTCTCTTAACTATATTTGTAAAATCCATCTGACACACCGCGGTCTAAATGATAAAATTAACGATCGCAAGACAAAAGGTCGAAAGGCAAATGATCGAATAATAAAAGGAAATATTGTCGAAAGGAACAAAAAGTCGAATGGACAAAAGGTCGAATGAAGAGAGAGGAACAAAAGGTCGAATGGACAAAATGTTGGAAGGACAATGGTCTCTATCATAATGATGTAGAAGGAAAAATTCACTCATGACCATGGGCCCCAAGAATCGACATTAATGTTTGCTAGAAATGAAAGATATGAAGAGAAAGTGTTGATAGTCCCGTCAGTGAACGGCAGGTTGGGAAAATTTAGTTTACATCCCTACCCCGGTCAGGGCAAGCAAGATGATGCATGCTGGGATGGGCGGGATTTATTTATTTATCCCATAATTAAAAACTGAACCGCTGTCGAGAGTTACAACTTCATACTCATTAATCAGGTATCTTCTCACGAGTCACCATGGTCTAGAAAGATCAACTACGGATTCAGTATCATCGCTTTCCAAAAACACGGGATCGAAACCCATGACAGAAACATTAAAAAAAACGCTGGACAACTCTACGTGGTTGCTCTTTTTTCACTTACATTTCAAGTCGATATAGTAGATCTGTCTGTCATTAATGCAACTATACCAGATAGACGTTTCTTTTCTATTTGTAACAAAATATTCGTAGCTCTTTTTATTGTATTCGTACAATGCACGACTGTTCTTTTTATGTCAACACATGCTTCGTGCTTTTGACAGTTGCGCGTGTACCAGTGTGGTAGCTTTGTAAATAGTACAAATAAGTTTCGTTGCAGAAAACAACGAAATTTATTGTTAGTTCTACCTTCGATAGTATAATAACCGAAAATTAATTTTCAATGTAAAGGAAATGACTTAAAAAGAATGTAAATCACTTTTGGTTCAATATTATATAGTATTATTAAATCATCAAATTTATTTACTATATGCGTGATAGTCTTTGCACCATTAGGCAATGTCAAAATTTAAAAAATTGTCATAAATTGCTGTTTCGACTTTTTTTTATCCAAAAAAGGGATGTTCATAAGAGTCTTGTTTGTAAATCATCGATCTAGTTTCCATTTCCTGCAATTACGGCCTCCATTTATCCTCAGGTACGGGTTATTGTTTGTCTGAGGTTGTACGCGGATGGCGTTTAGAACAGGCCTTGGCTTTCATGACAAGCCATACTGACTAATCCAGCGGATTAAGATCGGGGCTGGATGGTGGCCACATATCCTTCGCCCAGAACGGCAGGTGTTGCTGAAACCTCTTCTGAGTGCGGTTCGAGGTGGATGGAGCCCCTTGTTGAAGTACATGGAGCCCCTTGTTGAAGTACAATATTTGGCTTCGGGCCGTATTACCTTTAGATTTAGTTACTAAAAATCCCGATTTAGACCTCCGTATTTTCTTCTGGACTAAACAACGGGTTCATTGTTTTTTCATCGGAAACCACCAATTTAAACACCATTGTTAAAAAATCGCTTGAACTCAAAAATTAGGACTCGTCTTTCAGCACATTTTCAATAGTGTTTAAGTAAATATTAATAATTTTGAAAAAAAAAAAACTGTTAGAAATATCTCTAATTGGTTGCGGCAAAAATTTTGATAGTCTAACGAGAAAGTACTGAGTTCTTAAAGTTGAAAATCATACAGCGATTTTCAGGACGTTCTAATTTTTTGTACCCGCAAAGCCTACCCCTATGTCAAACAAAAAAGGTAGCCTACGTAAAAAATCGTACTTACCTTACCAATCGAACCAAGGCCAGTGTGGCCTCTGCTTCGGTCCATGGCTGCACTGCACCAGCCTCGCTGTCTGCGGAGGGTCCCCAGCTCGCCTTCTAGTTGATCATCCACCTTTCTCGTTGTGCGCCCATTCTTCTTGTGCCCGTTGGTTCGTTTTCAAGGATCATTTCAACTGGGCTGTCGTCCGACATTCTTACGACATGCCCAGCCTACTATAGTCGACCAATTTTAGCGGTGTGTAAGATGGATAGTTCTCCCAACAACTGATGCAACTCGTAGTTCATTCGCCTTCTCCACGTTCCGTCTCCCATCTGCACTCCACCGTAGATCGTACAAAGCACCTTCCGTTCAAATACACCTAGGGCGCGTTGGTCCTCCACTAGCAATGTCCGTGTTTCGTGGCCGTAGAAGACTACCGGTCTAATTTATGTCAACTATGTAGTTCGGCGAACTTTGTTCGATGCAAGCGCTATTCGGAGTCCAAAGTTGGCATGGTTGCCATCCATAATGCCCGTTTCTATTTCTCTGCTGGTGTCGTTATCGGTGGTCACCAATGAGCCCAGATACAACCATACAAAAACTACCTCGATTTTAACACCGGTGATATGAACTCGTGGTGCGAGGCTAACATTGTCTTCTCGTGATCCTCTTCCCTTCATGTATTTTGTTTTCAACGCATTAAAGATTGTACTCGAAAAAATGCATCACCAGAAATTTCTTTTAAGTTGATCTCTCGTCAACAGTAGTTGCATTCTCGATTAGACCGTTGTCGCGAACCCGGTCAGGTGCAATATATACCGCACATAGGTACAGTGTGCGATCACTCAAATTGACGGCGACTCAGACTTGTTCCACACAGTTCCACACCTCACTTTCTATGACTCTTGCCTTCAAGTTGGATCGAACTGCCACGAGAACACCACCTCTAGTAGATTTACGGCTGTTACTCGAATTTCGGTCGCAGCGAAAGTCGAGTAACACACTCCCAAACACTTGAGGGAAGACCGTTCGGGAACCAAGCCAAGTTTCGGTTAGTGCAGCCAAATCATAGCAGTGATCCACAGAAGAATTCATTCCCCCGATATTTTGGTAGTAAATTGCGAGATCTTGACAATGGCGTTTCACAGCAGGGCATTTCTTATCGTTTGCAACGTTCGGTCTCGATTGTCTTAAAGTTCGGTTTGTAGAGATAGATTGAGGCTGTCTTGCTGGAGATGGACTGGAAACAACAATCGATTCAGGGAACGAGTTTTTCGAAAAAAAAAAGCAGTGTACTTGCCTGAAGTAGAGGTCCGAAAGTCCCCGTCTCGCAACTCAAACACAGGACCGGGACGGCTGTTGGTCGCTAGAAGGTGGGGCTCGATTGCGTTAAGTGGGGCTTCCTTAGAGCTTGTGGCAATTGTGCGGCCCGGTGTCCAGTTTGCAAAACTTAGTTGTAGTTGGCTTAATGGATATCGATTGCAGGCACTAGAACACGGAGGATGATTGAGCGAAGGATGGTCGAAACAAATGCATACTTGCCTGAACGAAGACGTTGAGAGACCCGCCCACCGAACTCAACCACAGTTTGATTGTTATTTTTTGTATTCTTCCCAGCGCAGAAGTAACGATCTTTGATGAAGTTTTGCAGCAGCAGATAATTTCTCATCTCCATGCGAAGCGCTAGGAGTGGGACAGTAATTTTATTGCTAGAACGGATAGACATGAAGAGAAAGTGAATTGATAGATCCGTATAGGGAACGGCAGGCTTTGAAATTGAAAGATGTAAGTGTGAAAACGAGCGGAGGGCGATAGTATGACGAAGGGTTATGTGCCTGATCGGATACTACCGTTCAAATGCCCTCCGCTCGTTTTCACACTTACATCTTTCAATTTCAAAGCCTGCCGTTCCCTATACGGATCTATCAATACACTTTCTCTTCATGTCTATCCGTTCTAGCAATAAAATTACTGTCCCACTCCTAGCGCTTCGCATGGAGATGAGAAATTATCTGCTGCTGCAAAACTTCATCAACCACAGGGTCAGAACGACTTTGATGGCAGGAAACTGCTAGCGCCGAGTGGCTTGGGGTCTCCCAAAGTGCGGCAGGCAGCGCGTTCTGAGATGACTGATGGCGATGAGTCTACGAGGAGTCCACTGAAAGCGTGCCCATGTCCAAAGTTGGCGATAAAAAAGTTGACTGATTCAAGCCGGAGGCAAGAGTTAATTCGATTCGTGGTGTTAAACCAGATTTGCGAGTCTTGGTCGGCGCCCAACATTTATTTGAGTTTACATCCTCAAATTCTCTGAACACGGTCCCGTTGGGCTACGAGGCCGGATCTAGAGCTACATCCCGATAGTTTACGTCCATCCCAATTTTGAACAAGATGAAGTTCATGGAAGCCAAATCCGCAGTTTTTCCGCATTAACGGGACAACCTTGATTGGGTCTTCGCTTTGAAAGCAGTCTTTAGCTAGACTCATGACCGGCATGGATTTAACGCTCGGGTGGATTCTCGAAAGGTAAAGCCAGAACATTTCCTTCGGCGGAGGAACTGTTAAAACAGAGCTTGTTAGTAGGATCTTAGTTCCTCTGAGCAGTGGCATGGGGTCTCTTGAGTGTTCTTCGCATCGACGTTTCTGCACAGGTTGACCTTCTGTTAGCCACGAGCTCGACGGAGTAGACGCAGTTATCTTCCTGGAAAGCATCTCCATCTGCTTGCCGTTATCCGAGATGGCCTGCCTAGGTTCAGTTATTATCTCCCCGTGGTTGTCCGTAATAGAGCAGATTGCGCTGCCAATTGATGACATGACCGTCTTAAGCCGAGCTAAACTCATTAGATGTGCACACTGTCTGCACATCCAGACAAGGTTTTGCACAACGAATGTGTCCTGATCACAAAAGCCCATGCACACTATGTGATCATCATCGGCTTGAACCGGAGTGCCACAGTGGTCACAAGCATGATCGCAAGCAGTTGCAGAAGCAGTTGCCATAGTAAGGTCCGTAATTGGTCGACTTCAAAGATGTTTCTCCAAACTTTCGGAAAATTCCGGGTTTGAACTGTAGCAAGAATACTGTGTCGAGAATGAAGATGGCGCGTCGTAGAATGATGCAATTGAATTCAGCAGTGCCTCTGATCACAACAATAACATCGCAGTGGGCACAAAACCGAAACAAAGATAGTTTTTCACCAATTGAACAACGCAGAATATGCACTATAAAGAGTTTTTCACCGTGAACTTTACTTCGAACAGGTAACTTAAGTCATTAATTAGCAGTACACCACAAATAGAAACAATTAGCAGCGGTCCGTAAACGAACAACTTGATTCTTTCTTATTGGAGGTAACTCTGACGAACTTGCTAGCAACGATGGTAGTTTTTATTCTCACTCCTTGAACGGATCGTTGAGCATTTTTGTTTAGTCCGATTTCGTCCCGACATGTCCCCTTTACACCACTTCCGCCATGGTTATCCCATCCTGGAATAGTATTAGGTACAAGAGGTCAAATACGTGCCAAAAACAGCCAACCAATCAAACTGTCCTGAACTTCGTCCAATAGAGAAATACTGGGCTCTAGTTAAGCGGAAACTCTTCGAAACTAAGAAGAAAGTAAATTGTACCGATGAGTTCAAACAAAGATGGAGAATCGTCACGGTGGGCTTATCTGAGAACATCGTACAGAGCCCGATGGCGGGCCTACCCAGAAAGTCCAAGAATGTTAACATCTTAATCAGCTGTTTCTTATTTAGATATAATTCTATGATAGTGAAATAAACAAACAGTTTAATTGAATTATGGGTGAATTTGTTTTCCTGCTATTATTTTGGTGTCCGAAATTTAACGTGGACAGGCTTTAATTGTAAAGAGTTTTTATATACCCTCCATTAGACCCTCTCTCTCAAGAAGCAAATCCTGGTTGCGTCACTGTTGGTTGGTGGTCATTTCTAAACGGTGCATAACGGGTGTCCTCGAAAAAAATGCACCATTTTTATCCGTTCGTAACTTTTTTGTCCGTGGCTTAAAATATGATCAACCCGGGTATAACTAGTTTGGAGTAAATTGTTTACATGTGCGAAATTTCATAACAATCGGTTCAGTCCTTATTGAGATGTCATCGAAACAAGACGAAAATCGCCGAAGAATTTTGCGACCAGACGACCAAGCGGCGGGCTGGAAGTAGAAGAAAATCGAAGACTAAATACTGACCCTGTGAAGGCCCGGAAGGTGTTGGATTATTTCAAGTGTAATCCGAACCTTTCGAATCGCGACACGGCTTTGAAGGCAAAATGTTCAGCAAACCACTGCCTGGTTCGTTCTGCAAACCACGAAACGAGCTGTATCGAAAGTGGTTAACGAAACCTATGTGTGTGTGGTTATGGATGACGAAACCTACATCAAGGCAGCCGGAAAGCAGCTACCGGGGCTGGAGTTCTACGTTGCCAAATCACGGTTTGATGTTCCGGAAGACATAAGGAAAAAGAAAGTGGACAAATTCACCAAAAAAAAAAAAATACTTACTCTGGCAGGCCATATGTCAATGCGGTAAACTGAGTACCATACATCACAACGGGTACCATCAACAGCGAAATTTACCGCGCCGAGTGCCTCCAGAAGCGTCTGTTGCCCTTCCTGCGGTCCCACGGAGGCGAGACATTATTTTGGCCGGACCTGGCATCATGCCATTAAGCGCGATCGACGTTGGATTGGTACAGAGACAATAACGTTGTTTTTGTACCAAAACCGCCAACGTCCGGTGGAAAGAATCGTCCAAGGTGTTTTGGAACGAGCTGCAGAACTGGAAAACTGAAGAAAGAATGGATGAAAGTGACCAAAAAGGTAAGCTCCACCATTACACAAAATGTAATGAGGGGTCTAAAGGGAAAGGTGCGGGCTTTCAATGGTGGAGAAGAAAATTAATAAAGTTATTATGCCGAAACATAATCCATATGTATTAGTTCATTCTCTGAAAGTTTCAGGAAAATCCGACCTAATTTATATTTTTGGCGAACACTTTTGTTTGGTGCATTTTTTTCGAGTACAGGCCTTATTGCACTCTACCACGAAGCTAGTTTTGCTGCGACCACTATTACCACGGTTTCAAGAGGGACTTTCTAACTTAAGAATGGACTAGGAAAAACTGCGACACCTTGTTTTGGGTGTAACTTTTTATCGGGTCGGTATAAATTAATGAAATTTTGGGTTAAGAGTGTTATGTTTATATGTGCAAAACTTTATCGCGACCTGTCAAGTTGTTTTTAAGATGCATTCGAAACAAGAAGAGCTACGCCAGCAAATCTTGTGCGCGGTGATCTATAATCCTGGTCAGTCCCACAGATGGATCGGCAAAAGGCTTGGGATCCACCATTTTACCGTGTCCCGCGTTGTGAAGATGTTCCAGGACACAAAGACCATCGAGCGGCCTGCTGGAAACCCAAAACGGAATACCCAGAGAAGGCGCGGAATAAAAGGCAGTACTTTAAAAATACCCCGAACCTTTCCACCCGAAACGCGACCAAAAAGGTCAATTCGTTGAAGTGGTTCGTCCAGCAGACCATGAAGCGTGCTGGGCTACGTGTTTTTAAGGTCAGGAAGGTGCCAAACCGGACTGACAAGCAAAACACGGTGGCCAAATTGCGTGCGCGGAAGCTGTACCGTGAGTGGCTGGTCAAGCCACCAAGTCAGACACCAAAGAAAACCCCGGCCTCGAGTTCTTTGTCAGTACGTCCGCATGGAGGTTCCGGAAAAGTTCCGGGATGGACAAATTCGCGAAGAAGTACCTGTTGAGACAGGCGATCTGCGAGTGCCAACGGTACAGCATGCCGTTCGTTACAGCCGGCATCATAAACGGGCAGATTTATCGAGAGGAATGCTTGCAGAAGCGCTTGATGCCCTTCCTCCGCTCTCACCGTGGTCCCACGCTGTTCTGGTCGGATATCGCTTCGTGCCATTACGCCAAGCCTGTAATGGATTGGTACAAAGCGAAGGGCGTTAATGCGGTCCCGAAGGAGGCGAACCCGCCAAATACACCAGAACTGCGTCCGATCGAAAAGTTTTGGGCGATAAACCGATGAAGCTTTGAAGAAAAACTGGGAGAAATTGCAGTGTTAAGAGAAATGTACGAGCATTCAGCTTGAGGGAGGAACTTCATCAAATAAATTATGCCAAAACATAGCTAATATATATTTATTTAATTCCTGAAAATTTGATCCGATTTGAAATGAACTTTTGGTGATCATTTTTGTGTGTCTCATTTTTTCCGAGTCCAGCCTGTAGAAACAGGAAGAGGCTCTCATTGACGTTGGTTTTGTCTCAAATAAACTCTGTTTAAATTGAATGCAATAAATATTTCCAGGAATTTGATAAAATTAATCACACATGTTGATCACTTCGGGGTGCATAAATGTGTATGTGTGATAATTTGTTCCAATGTATTCAGGAACAAAGTGTGTGTTCCTGAAGCATATTTCTTTTTTTACGATTGACATTAGCCTTATTATTTCAAAGTTGATTGTAAGTGAAATAAAAACAACAAACATACTTTTGGGATTTCAACATCAGGTTAAACTTTTCCGCACTCAAATAATGCTTAAAAAAGTATAACCTCATTCAGATGCATCCGACGTTGCAGAGCACAGCGGTTGAGTAGCACGAACTTCTACGGTTTCTGAAAACATAAAAAAGAGCGAGATTCTGTCTGTTGACGACGCAAAATTGCATTTATTTTTTCACTTTTGCTCTCTCAAACCATCCACATCGAGTGCTTCCAGCTTGCAGTGGCAATGCATTTAATTTGTTTGCTCTCTGATATAATTATAATTGGTGTTGGGAAGCCATTTACCGTTGTTTTCCGAGCTACCATCCGGCGTGGGAGGTTTTTCCATGTTTCGAGCGTGGGTTAGCAACAATGCTATCATTGCATTGACCAATCAGGTGTGCAACTGGAGCCTGATTTATGACCAAATTTTTTGACGTTAAACTCTGCTACCGGCGTGTCGTGAGATCAAAGGGTTCGTTTTTTATTTTTTACCGGACATGACGTGATGATGGTGAGCATGACTCACCAACTCCGTAATAAACTCACTTATTTGATAATTTACCTGCTATAACAACCTCACAACTATAGAGAAGAACTTATTAATTCTTGTGAAAAAACTTCTGACGCTCCTTTTATCTATTAATGCAAAACAGGTGTACCGTTTTTGAGAGATGGTGAAGCCTTTATTACTTTAGGTTTTAGTAAATGGCAAAAAACTGATATGAATTAACAAACAACTCTCATTGAGCTACCAGCTTTAATCAGTGGTCCAATCATGGTAAATATAGAAACCACTGCACTGCGGAAAACTTTCATTTACAATTGATCCGTTCGTTTAATTTAATTCTCCCAACTCACCCGAAATAACATGTAACCAAATTAATACATTTCAAAATGATCGCTTCAATTTACACATGATTAATTGCAATGAGAAACCGACGAACGTCAACTGTGACAGGATTGGAACAGCAGGCCGGCCAACCTCTGAAAAGCCACAAGTAATCGCCTGCTTTGGTGGTTCGCGATGTCAGGATTGCAAAGCAGTACGCATCCGCTCACGTACAGGTGGTCGGTCGTTTTGGTTACGATAGGAATAAGTCATTCGAATTATGCAAGGCTCACTTTTTGGGGCAGCGAACGTGATTGAATAGAAGCGAGTAGATGGAAGGCGGGTTCAGTGTTAGGATGCGGTTCAATATACAGACCGCAAAACATGCTGCGTTGCGTTTGTGTAGGCGACGCAGAAATAGATCGGGTCATGGATGTCACAAGAAGGAGGTTTTTCCATGTTGGTAGGGTATTGCTCGATGGATCAGGATTCACCTTCATAAGTGATATGATCATATCTCGAGTACTTTTTCAAACAGACGTATCTGATTTTGTAAACAAAGAGGGGAAGTAAAATGCAAACGTAAAATTCATGAAACCCTTAGCACTTTTACGCAAACTATGGCCACCAACACAAGGAATAACATTTCCCTCACATGATGGTGATGCTACTTTCCGTGAGGGTACTGAGAGTTTTGAGAAATTTACGTTTGAATCTTACTTCCCCTCTTTGTTTACAAAATCAGATACGTCTGTTTGAAAAAGTACTCGAGATATATATTATTCATAATGAGAATAAATAATATTTGACGTATATTCAAAATAATGTGCTATAGGTACAAAAAAGGCCGGCGTCGGTAAGCGTCGGTTAGCGTGTTCGCTACTTGGCAACCCATTGGGGCTGGGTTCAATCCCAGTCAATTGCCTAAGCTAAGTTCGAACAATTTATTTAGATATGAAAGGAATGTCTCATTCAGTCACTGGATGTGAATTATGCGGAGATGTTAACTCAGCAGAGAGTTAGGATGACCAAAAATTCATTTTTTTTCTTTTTGCATAAAAAGTTAGTAAAATTCCAGTAGAATACGCTCCTGAAACCCATTTTTTTAAATTCGAAATCTAAATGTTTCTTTTCATCGTTTTTCGAAGATGTCTTTTTCGCGCGCGGGAGGTATTTTTCGATATTAAAAACTTTCAACGCGTTTTTCTCAAAACAGCATTTTCGGAGTTTATGCCGGTGATAACTCGAAAACTAATTATACGATTAAGCTGAAACTTACAGGATTTCTTTATTGTAGTATTACCTTCACATTATGAATTAAAATTTATTGTAATATTTTAGTATTTAATGTGGAATAATGTAATAAAATGGTGGACAAAATCTAGATTTTTCAAAAAAAAAATACGCCAAAAGTGCTTTTTTTTAAACTTTTTTTTCATTTTATCTACTAACTGTAAGTGTTATTAATGTTATTTGTTTGGGTAAGCAGGTTTCAGATCAAAATTGCGACCAGCAGAGCCGGCACAAACAAAATTCAACGAATTTTTCAACGCACTCTAACGGCCGTCATTTTAAGGAAACAAATTAAAAAAATATATTTTTGTATACTACAGGGATACACTTATAATTGTAGAAATGTTTCGATTGATTTGAGTAAAAACTTTTCCTTGGAAAAAAATATCAATAATGAGTTTTTTCCTCGTTCTAACTGTATATTCCCACTCAAGAAGAGCGGCAATACCATGCTCTGGATCCATCCGGGAAGTTTTTGGGTTGCATATTTTCTCGGTTTCCCTAGGCATATAGCATCTTCGTGAATGTCACACAGTATAGAAATGATAGTATTGGCTTTCTCAGTAAATGACTGTGGGCTCAAACAGCAGAAACAAGAAACAAGCTCTCTCCTAGTTTGCATGGTAGACTTTGAATTGGTAACAACAATGAACAAAGTCGAGTTATTAGTACGAGACACTGAAGAAGTCTGCACATTGTAGACGAAATACGCGTATCTGTCGAAGATAAGCAAAGGTAGTTGGAATTAAATGGAGATTACTAATTTTTTCTTCTAAATTATAGTTACAAGTATTCCACTAAACAGCTCAAACCCTCTAGGATTCAACAATGAACGGTAATTTGAAGGATAAACCAGATCATGCAATTTATTATCGAATGGAAGATTGAACCGGAATTTTATCATGGCATGGACACAATATCGAATAAATGATCGATTGCTATATTTGACCAGTTTTTTTTTTTGGGGTAATAATAAAATAATTTTGAGTGCCTGATTATTTTATATTTACTTGATTTTATAAACGATCGGCAGTAATAGTTCCATTTTATTGTTTAACATTTATTTGCTTATTGACTAGCATCTTCAAGATATATTCGCTGAAGAAACCATTCATCTTTTGTTCTACTTTACATTCGAAGAATTTCTCATCTATGTCTACAATCTTGAACAAATGATTGAAAAAAACAGAACCAAACATAAAAAATATCAAAAACTTAGTTACAGAGTAAATAAGGTCGGTATCCGCAATATTCCGGACACCTCAAAACATGAATAAAAAATGAATATCGTATTAAAGGGCGATACGGTCAAAATTTGGTCAATATCAACTTGACGTATTTCTTTCAATTTTGCATTTAAAAACCTGAACACCCTCATTTTGAAGGTGTGTGTGTAGAATGTTGCTCCTATTTTGATTTTGGAATTCACTCTTCAGTTGTCAAAATGCCGTCCAAGCAAGAAGAGCAGCGTATCAAAATTTTGCTCGCGCATCGTGAAAATCCGAGCTACTCGCACGCAAAGTTGGCAAAATCGCTAAAACTTGCCAAATCAACCGTTACAAATGTAATTAAAGTGTTTGGGGAACGTTTGTCGACAGCCAGGAAGTCTGGATCGGGGGGAAATCGAAAACCGGAAGCCGCTGAGACGACAAAGAGAGTTGCCGGTAGTTTCAAGCGAAACCCTAACCTATTCTCCGAGATGCCGCAAATAAGCTGGGTGTATCGTCTCACAACCGTGCATCGAGCCAAAAACAAGCCGGACTATCGACTTACAAGAAGGTAGTGACTCCAAATCGCGATGATAAACAAAATACGACGGCCAAAGCGCGATCCCGGAGGCTGTACACGACGATGCTGACGAAGTTTGACTGCGTGGTAATGGACGACGAAACCTACGTCAAAGCCGACTACAAGCAGCTTCCGGGACAGGAGTTTTATACGGCAAAAGGAAGGGGAAAGGTAGCAGATATTTTCAAGCACACGAAACTGTCAAAGTTCGCAAAGAAATATCTGGTTTGGCAAGCCATCTGTACCTGTGGCTTGAAAAGCAGCATTTTCATAGCTTCCGGGACCGTCAACCAAGAAATTTACGTGAAAGAGTGTTTGAATAAACGTCTGCTGCCTTTCCTGAAGAAACACGGTTGTTCCGTACTGTTTTGGCCGGATTTGGCATCTTGCCATTACGGTAAAAAGGTCATGGAGTGGTACGCCGCCAACAACGTGCAGGTGGTTCCCAAGGACAAGAACCCTCCCAACACGCCAGAGCTCCGCCCAATTGAGAAATACTGGGCTATTGTCAAGCGGAACCTAAAGAAGACCAAAAAAACTGCTAAGGACGAGCAGCAGTTCAAGGCAAACCGGCTTTCTGCGGCGAAGAAGGTGGACAAGGTGGCTGTACAAAATCTGATGGCAGGGGTCAAGCGTAAGGCCCGGCAATTCGGATTTGGAAAAGCGGAAGCCTAACTGAATATTTTTCCTGAATTTTATACTAATTGAACTTGAAAAAGCAATTTAATTTGATTTTTTAAATAAACGATTTCACCGATTTACACGCGTTTTCCCTTGACCAAATTTTGACCGTATCACCCTTTATATATCCATCGTAGTTGTTTATTTCAGATTCATGGGATGTGTTTTAACAATTCGTGAAGACAAAAAATAGTTATTCGGTATTTGCATAACATTTTCGAACTTTGCGCTTAACTCCGTCCATTAGGGTTTGTACAGACTCTTCAGAAGTCGTAGAAGCCGCCTTTGTCCAAATTTGCTGGAAGTGTTGATGTCTTTGATTCTGTGCTTCTTTCCAGAAAGCTTCCGCTTCACCAGAGCCCAATATCTCTCGATTGGTCGTAGTTCTAGGCAATTTGGCGGGTTTGAGGTTTTTGATACTATGTTCACTTGATTTGCTTGGTACCACTCCATCACAGTTTTAGCAAAGTGGCATGATGCCAAATCGGGCTAGAACAAAGGTTTTTCTTTGTGACTTTTGATAATGGGTAGCAATCGCTTCTGCAGACACTCTCTCTGATAGATCTCCTTGTTGATTGTGCCTGTAGTGACGAAAGAATTACACTTTTGCCACACGTGCAAATTGCTTGCTTAAAATCTGCTTAAAATCCTCCAGGACATAAGTTCCATCGTCCATAACAACGCATGAAAACTTCTGTCAAATATTCGCAGTACAAACGTCGAGCCCGTGATTGCTGCCAAGTTCTGTTTGTCGTTGCGATTTGGAACTGTTTTTACTTTATACGACTTAAGTCCCAAACGTTGTTTTGATTTTTGAACAGTACCAGCCGACATCCCTATTTTACGAGCCACCGTTCGAATGGAGAGATTTGGGTTTTTCGTTAATATCCTTTTCACCTTTCGGTCCATGACAGGATCAGCGCGTCCAATGTTTTTGTCACTTCTCGGTTTCCTCTCCACCGTCAAACGTTCCGAAAATGATTTGATTACATCGTGAACAGTAGATTTAGGTAAATCCAATGTTTTTGCAAGGTCCCGTATTGACAAGTCAGGATTTGCCGTACACCCGTACAAAATTCGCTCGCGCACTTGTTTTTCTTTCGTCGCCATCTCGAATACTAAACATGAAATGTAAACATCAATCAAAGTCTTTTTTATCATAGACTTTCAGCTATACCACAGGGAAATTTTTCATTCCTACGTGTAATAATCCAAGAGTTACAATGATTTGGAAGTGTTGATTAATGTTGAAGGATTAATGTGGATACAGATTTTATGAAGGGCAGCTTGAATTTCCACGACAGTATTACGGTCCAAATTAATTACTCCATCTTGAGCTTGCATCCGAAAACTCCTGGCGGTGTTGAGGCTTGCTCTTTGATGTTTCCAACTGATTCCATCTTCCTTATTAGGAGTATCATTGAACCATCTTTTGAGACCGCTGTAATTAAACCATCAGAACAAATGCAAAACTTAAAAAAAAACCTTTGATCGTGTACAATTTCCATCCGGGACGCAGCGTAAAAATGGATGGCATCCATCAATGAACATTTGACCTTCTCCAAAGGTTGATGAATGTTCATCCTTCAATACCCTTAAAACTAACCCAAGTGGTCAAGTTGTATATTAGGCAATGACAATTCATCTGAATCCATGATCGGGAGCTCCGCCAAGCTGGTCGAGTAGTTGTCGATTGCGATGCATTAGAAACACCTTGAGTAAAATTCAAGCAGTCCGGAATGCTAGAATTTGCACTGCCCTCGAGAAAGTGATCTAAAACATGATCAAATTGTATTTTATACGATAGTTTCACTCTTCTAGGTGTAAGATGAATAAAGTCAATAATCAAAACAAATGAAAGCGTACCTCCGATTCTTTCGTCAGGCTGGTTAATTTCGAATAAATCTGAATTTCCAAATCGTAAGCTATATCCGATTCGGTCTTAAGCACTGCACACAGCCCTTGTTGTTTTCGCATAATTGATCGCAAAATCGCCGCCTTTCGTTTCTTAGTTTGAAACGGGCTTTTTTATGTCGTTTGTTGAATACATTTGTTTTTCCTCTTGTTGTCATGGTAATAGTGGGAAGTGTTGTGGATATGAAGTTTTATTTTGTTTACTCAATTTTATTACTATCCCCTCGAATTTGAATTAGACTAGAGTTTATTATTGAATTTTTGGAATCCTCACGTTCTGTATCAACTGACATCACTGGATTTATTGATGAATGATCTTCTACCCATACTATTGTCTTCACAGTGTACGATTGACTGCAAATCAAAATCGAAAGAGCCATTTCAACATTGAGAGTTAATTTAATATTTTATTACAAATATTACAGTTTGTGACAGTATAAGTGTTTCAAGTAGTAGTTTATTCAATAACTCGTGTCGTGATATGGCGTTTGAACTATGTGTGATGTTATGGTTTATAGAAACATTCATCAAAAAAAAATCTCGTTCAAAGTTTGTTCTAAGACCACCAAGAAGAAGAATACGGTGTGGTAAAACTTGGACGATTTTGAACGGAGCTATAAAATAAACAATTTTGTGAATTCACAACTCCAGTTTTTGATTAAATTATTTGGTCAAAGACTCTGCAACAATGTAATATGACCAGGTATGTAATAAATCCTGAGAGATTGGTAATTTTTTTTAGTTTTGTAGAATATTATCTCTTATTATAAATACTACCAAACATTTCGTCAATGATTATGAACTATATTTGATTATGAACATATTTGAATGACACAATAGGAAGCCTTAAAGTTATCTACATTTTCAGTTCATTTGAGAGGAGATCAATTGATTTTTACCAGCACAGATCCCGATACCGTCAAATCACTGTAGCTTTTGAAATATAGCACGTAGGAGTGAAACTTCCGCTAAGATATAGCTGGGTGTGACTATGTTTGGTGTTTTCATTCCATGTTTAGTGTTCAAGACGGCAAAGAATGAAATGCACGTTCGCGGGCAAATTTTATACGGACGTAAGGCAATTCCTGATTTGTCAATTCAGGAAAATGCAAAAAACCTAAATTTACTGTTTTACCTAAATTTACTGTTTACGGTGTGCTCAAATCGTTTTCGGATCGTTTCACGACCACTAGGAAAACGAGGAGTGATGTAAACAATGGAGGTTCTGATTTGCGGATTTCAGCTGGTTACAGGGCTGGTTTTCTATTCTGCAATACCCAGAAATGTTACAACTGAGTCTTTCATGATGAAAAGGCATCGAAATTTTTCCAAAAAATATCTTGTTTGGCAAACAATTTGGAGGTGTGGCTGAAAGAGTAAATCTTTCGTCACTACAGACACAATATACAAAAAGATTTACCAGATGGAGTGCCTGCAGAAGCAATTGGTAGCCTTAATTCAAAAACCCACAACAAAAAACCCGATTTGGCATCATGCCATTATCCAAAAAAAAAAAGGATGGATAGATACGAAGCAAATTAAGTGAATATTTTACCAAAAACCGCAAATCCGCCAAATTTTCCAGAGTTACGTCCAATCGAGAGATATTTGGAAGCTTTCTGGAAAGAAACAAGGAACCAAAGATGTCAAACTCTTCCAATAATTTTGGACAGAAACGCCCACCACGGTATCTGAAGAGTCTGTACAAATGGATGGAGCTAGGTACAAAGTTCGAAAATTTTATGCAAATATCGAATGGTTTGACTTCCCGAATTATTGAACAATAGCTCAAGAATCTAGAGGAAACAAGCTACAATTGAAATATAATGCAAAAATTAAGTTTTACTTTAGTTTTGATGAGTTCGGATTATTGTGGATACATACCTTATTCACAGAGCTTTTTACGAGACGTTTCGTACACAGTAGTAGTGTCTTTACTACTGTGAAAGGGGCATCAACATCATAAAAAAAAAAATAACAAAAGGCGTCTGTCTCCTGTCATCTCGTAAAATTGCTAGTAGATTGGTTATACCATCAAGATCAGCTTCGGTAATGCAACCAAGAGACCTAAAAAATATAAAGTTTGAATATATCAGATGACTGTAGAGAAGACGAACATTGGGTGGAGATGGTGATTGGGTATGCAGGGCTGGTAGCTGGTCACTTTTAGTGACTTGGTCACTATTTCAAGTCTAGTCACTAAAAAGTCACTATTTGTATCCAAAAGTCACTAAAGTCTCTATTTTTCGGAAAATGGTCACTAAAGTCACTATATTCGTACCGCCGATTGTAAAACGTTTAAAAAAATCACTTGTATCTTTTTTCAATAGTCAAACATTTTAAGTGATCTATATAATGACGAGAAATATACATACCCTGGTGAAAGTTGTCCCGCCTGAATGTCCTGGAAGACCTACTTACATGATGACATAATCTTGGGATATTCTATGCCAAATAAACTAACTTAACTTTGTATAGTCCATAAAGCTGTTGTTACAATTGTAGACTTTGAGTTTTGAAGGACAGTTTGAATGAGCTGAAACTAATTATTTAGTTATTCGATTATTCGATAATATCTCGTCTACATTTCAGAATAATCATTGAAAATATTTTAAAAATATATATCGTAGCTTTGTATAGCCCAATAGGCTACGGTAACTATCGTATATCTTAAGTTCTGAACTCAAGGTCAGTTTTTATGAACCTGAACATCTCGAGATAATCTGATAATGACTGGTGAGTTTACAGAAGCTAACTTTGCGATCCTTAATTCTGAACTCCAGGGCAGTTTTGATTACCTAGAATATCCCAAGATATCTCATTTTATCAGTTGATCTTCTAAAAGACTAACTTAATTTGGTCAAATACATATTGTTACATTATTTAGTCCAATAAGCTGTAGATTTAAAGCCACAATTCAAAACTTAATATCTACCTAAATTCTGCTGTAGATTTTATGTTTTGAATTTCAGGAAAGTTTGGATAACCTAGAACATCCGAAGATTATCTCATAATGTCTGTTGTTCTCCCAAAATATTCAAGGAATATGTTTCAATGCACATAGTAGCTTTGCATAGCCCAGAAAGCTTTTGTTACAACTGTACGTCCTATGTTCTGATCTCAAGGATTGAACATGTCATACTGCTTTATAATGTGTATTGACTTTAACAATGTTAATTGAATATGTTTGAATACTTTTTGTAACTTCGTATTGCCTAAAATTTACTGTTACAACTGTAAATCTTAAGTTCTGAATGCCAAGACAGTTTAGATGACCTAGACCATCCAAAGATTATCTTCTTGTATGTTTTTACGTTTGAAAATATTCAATGAATACACTTGAATACGTGACGTAACTTTGTATAGCCCAAAAAACTACTGTTACTATCGTAGATTTCAAGTGTTGAACTCCAGGACGGTGTGGATTACATAGAGGATTTCAAAGTTATAAAATAATGACTGTTGACCATCCGAAAGGTTCATTGAATATTATCGCATACATTTGGTCACCATGTTTAGCTAAAAAAAACTACTTTTACAACTGTTGATCTTTTGTTTTGAACTTACAGTTTGGAGTACCTAGAATATCCCAAGATTATCGCATTATGTATGTTGGTCTTCGACACTATTCAATCATTGTTAAATACATATTGTCCCTTTGCACACTCCAAATATTTACTGTTACAACTGTAGATCATTTGTTCTGAACTCAAAGACAGTTTGGATGATGTAGATCATCACCGTGTATCTTATGATGTTTTTTACGTTCGAAAATATTCACTGAATATGGTTGAATACGTAGTGTAACTTTTTAAGCACAAAAAGCTATAGTTACTACTGTTGATCTTAAGTTCTGCACTCGAGGGCGGTTTGGATGACCTAGAACGTCATAAAGTTATCATATAATGACTGTTGACCTTCCAAAAGGTTTATTCTATTTGTTTGAATACATATCGTACCCTTATATAACCCTAAAAGCAACTTTTACAACTGTAGATCTGATGTTTTGAACTCAAGTACATTTTGGATGACCTAGATTCTCTCTGAAAGATACAAAAATATATAACGTTTATCAACGAGAATTTAACAATACGTATGCATATGTACAATATTCTAATACAACGCTTTACACTTTGAATAAGGCATTTATTTATTCTTCCTAAACTTCATCATATTCAGGATGTTCTAGGTCGTCAATTAGATCAACTCATTTACTTTTTATTTTTTCCAGATAGAAAAATTGTAGAAAAACAAATTTGCCCAAGACAGTGTACACTTTTATTGGATTTTACAGCCATTATCCTTTTGAGATCACGTATGACCCCTTGGCCTGAAAGAGTTAATATTCTTTTTAAGACAAGGCTTAACATTTATGAATTTTTCAATAGTATGTGGCCCGAAATCCATAATGTTCTCTATTGAAATTGATGCGTAGAAATAATTTTATTGGATTGGTGCTAAATTTTTGATAATCTTTTAAGAAATGACTGAAATACTAAACCTCGAAACCTGACCACTTTTCGTGACGGTCGCAATGTGATTTGTTTTTAAATTATACCCTAGTATAGATAACAAAGACGTAGTCCTACGTCAAAAGGTTGGTATGCAGAACTCGTTTATAAAATATTGTCAATGCCTCATCAGCCGTTGCATCCAGTGAAAGTTCCAAGTATGTTGTGAAAATCGCAGTTCCTTCAGATTCAGGTCCACTATGATCTTCTTACTGGCGAATGGAACTTGTTAAAATGCTAGGTGCTGACCTTGAGTACAGAGTATAGATTTGAGGAGTATTGAAACCAGTTGTTTACTAAGAAAACGGCTGTAGCTGAGCCTAAATACCCTCTGGTGAACAAGGTAGTGAAAACAGCTTCACATGGCAACGGCTCAAAAAAGGAGTTGAGAAGCAAGATATGTCAGAAGTAATTCTAGCACAGGTCATGCTGGAAGGCGTTCCAACTGTGCGTATAGAGCCACACAAAAAACCCAAAAAGGTCATACTGCACCGCAGTAATATTCATTTTTGCAAACGGGGTGATCACCTAGATCATTTTTAGTGTACTTATACATCAAATGTATGAAAGATTAAAAAAAAAAAAAATACTAAAATTTGGAAATCACTTTTTAGTCACTATTTGGTCACTATTTTTCTTATTTTAGTCACTAAAGTCACTATTATTCATCCATAAATCCGCTACCAGCCCTGGGTATGGCCTCGAGCCCCCACAAAATTTGTTCCACGTATTGTGTCGCAAGCGTTGTCGGGAATTTTATCGGAAGAAGGATTAACATCTCAATCAATTGTTTTTACTGTATATCTAGCTCTATTTACTCGATTTTGTTGAATAATGTTCAGATTTTTTTTGACATTATCTAAGTGTCCGAAATTAAACGTTTAAAGGCTTTACTACGTTCTGATTACTAATTACTGATAACCAAAAACCGCGATGTTTCAGGTTCAGTTTTCTTACCTCAGAAACTTCGAGGTTTCAAAAGTGAGAATAAGCTTAAAACATCTTAATAAGAACTTGTTTGTTTGTTTGTTAATTTCTCAGATTTGTATTATTTACTTCGAAGACTTCATAACCCCGGATCAGTTAACATTGCGTAAAATACAACTGCTAATGCTAATCATTAAATTTTTCAAAAAATCTTATTAAACGTATGTAAAAGTAAACTGAGAACATTAATATACAATGGGAATTTTATAATCCAAAATTTGTTGGCAAATGGATAATCCAGAATATGTTTTTTTTTTCTGTGAAAAAATCTACGAATGAACCCGCACAAAATGTATGTTAACTCACTAACACAAACGTGTATCTATATTTGTAACAATATGCTCTCTTTAGTTAAAGTTAAACAGCCATACCTGGCAACTGAGGAGGGGACATCTTCACAACGCCTACGCTCATTCAGCGAGTTTTGATGACAGATGTCTTCTGCAGGCATTCTGATGATATCTCTTGAAATATTGCACTCACCAGTCTAGAATTTCTTCCCCCGCGTTGGGCGTTGCTCGGGCACAAGTGGCCTCTGGCATGACCCGTGACAGAATTGCTAGCAATCTAGTCTAGTTCCTGGGCCAAAGTATGAACAGTGAAACTCAAGCAATAATCACTCATCGACTCGCTCCACAGAGTACGAAAAGCGCCGCCGACGTCGTCGTCGTCGTCTCATCTTCTTACGAACCACCACCAACATACGATGGCGGCGACAGTAGCGATGATGACTGCGACGATAGCGACGCCGGCACGTACTCACCATCGACTGCAAGTAGGCTTTATTAATGAGAAAATATTTGTTTTACGATCGTTGTGGCCATTAGCGAGAGTGGCGTTGATTAAGAATTTAATGTGACTTAACAGCGATGTATCCAGATTAACACTCCACCGGGACCTTGGGAAGGACGGTTTTTGCCTAAGTGGTTTAGGGTGATGGAACGATGGATTATCCCTTGGGATGATTCAGATTGTGGAGAGGTAGCACGAGCATCGATAATTAGATTGACTGGCGAAGTCTATTAAAGAGGTGTTAGAACACGATTTGATGAAATAATCAGATTGAAATATTAATGAGGTGCTCTGAGATACGTTTTTTTTCACCGGACATGTATCGTCGTTTTCCCAAAATCTGTCATCGTCAGTTCGGTTATTCAATGAGGTCGTCACACTCGGCTGCACCTTGCTGGTGCAAAGAGCGCCAACATGAGGAATGCCAGCATGAGAATGTGTATTTCAATCACGGTGTGACCTCTTATTGCATTCGAACTACTTACTGTTTTGTCGATAGAAGGCACACTGCAGTGATGATGTAATTAGAAAACAATTGGATTGTTTGTCAAGAAATGTACTGCATGAGAGATCAATGAATCACCACCGGAAGGCAATAGCTTGAATCGAATAGTCGTACATGCAAATATGCATATGCAACGAGTTCCGATTTCCAGTCATAGTGAAACAAAAACAAAAACACCATGCTCGAGATTTGATCTAATACTAATCAATTCCATCAGATCATGAAAATATAACCGTATCGTCTAGATTTTTTGTATGGATGTGGAACACATTTGTTGATTTTTTTTTGATGATATCCACCTCAAACAACAATACCTAACTTTCCCTGCATCACAAAACGCAAAACAAGGCAAAGAGTACAATAAATCTGTTTGATGTAAATTTTATTCATTCGGATATAGAATGCAAAAAAGAAAAGCGAAAATGCAGATCAGTTGCATTCCGCAATCGAATGCAGCACGCTAGAGCATGTGATTGTGTTCGGAAACCGATGATCATGATTTGTGCCGATTGCGGTGTTAGCAATAGGTTTGTATTTTCAGTCGTGTTCCAATGCTGCAGTTCTCCGGTGATGTTTCTTGTTTCGATGAAATTGCTGATTTTTCCTCTCTTTTGTCTATTGTGTATTACACAGGTTGTGCTTCACTTTTGATCGAATATGTACCGATTGATGCAATGTAGCTCGTTGTGTTTCAATAATGAATGCAAATTAGTTTCACATTTCTCAGGTGGTACTATATTTCGCCACCCCAAACGAATATTTGCCGATATTTGATTATAACATAAAGGATTTTGTGAAAACTTCGAAAAAAATCAATACATTATACAAAGCAAACCTTTTTTATGGGTATTCCTTTGAGTTCCAATATTAAATTGTAACTATTCGATAAAAATCATGTTTATTTTAAAGTGCGTATTTGTTTTAATTATCGCCACCTGTTTTTAATTTTCGCCACTCCTGGGAGTCAATTTTCGCCACCCCAAATCAATATATTTAAAGAATAGCAAACAAGCATTAAACTTGTACAAAAAAGAGAATAAATAATAAAATAATAGTCCAGAATCGATTTCAACGTTTATTTATAACTCAGTTATAACAATTCATGATAAGATATGAATGAAAATATATCAAATGCGGGATAATAAACATGAGCTCACCTCGATGCTATCTAAGCCTTCTTCTTGCGAGCTTTATCCTTCATATCTTGCTTCAACTTCTTCTCTTGTTTCTTGTTCTTTTTCGCTTCTGCTTCTACCTTCCGTTGCATTCGGATAACCTTACGATTCTCTTTTTCTTCCTCGGCGCGCCTTTTGTCTTCTTCCTTCTGCTTAAATTCCTGTATGAATTCATACGAAGTCAGCACGTGATAGCGTTAGGATTTGTATTCTCGTTTAGCTGTCCGTTTTGGCGTTGGTGGTGTATTCAGGAAATCCTTCAAAGGGCTTCTGGAAGGGCCAGGTTTCGCAGTTTCAGGAACCATTTTCGACGGTTCTTCTGGGGTAGCCTGTAATCCGTCAGCTGCTCCTTTCATACCTGAGGTTCTGGAAGGGCCAGGATTCGCAGCATCAGCAACCATCTACGGTTCTTCCGGGGTGGATTCGAACCCATCAGCTACTCCATTACCATCTGGCATTCCATTGTTAATATTAGGATAAACAAAATCATACGTCGGATCATTTTCGGGTACGTTATCCTCCATGATATTGATTATATCTGGGTAGTTTTGTTCCAACTTTGAAAATATTTTGAACAACGCTGCATCTTCCTCATTATCACAACAAACGAACTGTGACTTGTACTTTTTCACTCTTGTCTCACCAATAGCTGCCGCGCATTCTTCGAGTGTTCTCTGCGCATTTATGAGTTGTGCAGAGGTTTCGGCGGATTCCCGAGTCGGTTCAACATCACCAGGCTCAAATAACGGTTCTTCAGGATCCTCGTGAACGGTAGACTTTCCCAAGCACTTAGATGGATCAATGGCATTCCGATCCCATGGGTAAAGTCCAGATGCTCGGAAGCCGTTTTTGATGATTTTTACGGTTACCGAATTACGTAGGCAATCTTGCAACACTGTTGCAAAATTGTGCGCGTTCACGCAGCCTTCAGGGTTCTTTTCGCGAAATCTCTGCACAGCTTTCGGCCATGCGTTTTTCATTGGTTTGAAGACAGAAACATCTTCCGGTTGCATTATCCTTGTAACGTTATGGTACAATACGATCAAAACGATCCCAAGTTGTCGGCATAACTTTGATGTTTCAAAGTTGATATGGCTACTGTGGCCGTCAATAATAAAAAATAATAGGCTTTTTCACCTGCTTGGCCACTAAATAGGGATCCAGGACGTTTCTGATATAATCACGGAAGACAGGGGTGGTCATCCATCCGGTATCAGATTTAGCCACTCCCCACATTGAAGGAACTGAATCAGCCACAGCTTTTGGTATTGTTTTATACGGGTAGATGATGGTTGGAGGGATGGCTTCTCCGGAAGCGAAAAACAAAAACATGGTTGTTATGTTGAGCTTACTAGAAGTTCTCTCGACGTCGTAGACGTTGCGGCTTCCACGCAAAGCGAAGACGGTTTTGTTTTTTGGGTTCAATTGAAACAAAGTCTCATCTCCATTTATTATGCGTCGCGGATCTTGAAGAATTTCCATGAACCCTTCCTTGGTCAGGAATAGTTCTATTTTATCATACCAGGAGTGTATATCCGAAAGAGAGACAGTCACACTGGCCTTCGTAACGAATTCCGGGGTCCGCAACGACATCTTCGGATATCGTTTTAACTACAGTTTCACCCATGCTCAACCTTGATGAAAATCGAAAGATCTTAAAATACTAACAGCACTTAAAAGACAAAAATTGAACGTTTTACCTGGCATATTTTGAGGATATTTGTGTTCTCTGTGGTTCGCATCCAAAAAAATCCTTCACATTAAGGAGTGTATCGAAAATAAGCTATCCACAAACTTTCTTTCAAATCATGTTGAAAACCGATATTTTATTCATACAAAAAAATGATCCTTTATTGTACGAGGTTAAACTTGAACATAATGAAGACCGGATGAAATTTAAGTTATTCCTTCACGAATTTTCGAACTTTGGATCGAATGCTCTTCATCAAGTTCCGGACAAGTGTTAGTGTTGCATCGCATTTTTGGACAGCTTGAGGCCCAAATTTTTTGAACTCCTGCATGTTCCCAGCTGCCTTACCAGTCTTCTTGAAGACCCTCTTCACGATTGCCCAGTAACGTTCGATGGGTTGAAGCTGAGGAGCAATTTGGTGGATTGATATTTTTCTCAACGAAATCTATACCCTTTTCCGCAAGCCAATTGAGAGTGGTTTTGGCTGAGTGAGCCGACGCTAAATCCGGCCAAAACAGTGGAGGTGTACTATGTTTTTTATATAAAGGCAACAATCTCTCCTGGAGAACTCAGATCGATAGATTTCCGCATTTATAGTTCCGGTAGTGTAAAAAATGGTTGACTTCAAACCACAGGAACACTACTTTTGACCGAATTTCTCCACTTGAATCGACCTGTCCGCATCGCTCACATCCTCCCCAACGACGGCAGTAAAGTATTGTGGACCTGGAAGGGTTTTTGAGTCCTCCTTTACATAGGTCTCATCGTCCATCAAAACGCATGCATCCGGACGCTGCAAAAGACGCGAATATAATTTCCGGGCCCTTGTTGCTGCTCGCGTCTTCTGTTCTGCACTTTGTTTTGAGATTTTCTACTTCTTGTAGATCTTCAGGTGGTTTCGCCTCTTGATACGCTGGATCATTTATTCATCGACACTCGTTCCTGCTTTTTTGGCCAAATCACGTATTGACATTGATTTGTTCTTCATGATTAGAGATACCACTTTCTGCTCCAGTTTCGGGTTGAAAGAACCGGGTTTTCTGCCTCATCCAAAGAATAGTGTTCCCCAAACTTATTGATGATGGTTTCAGAGCATAAAAAACCATCACAAATACATGCGTACAACGCAAATGTATGTGGATAGCTTATATTCGATACACTCCTTACTCAGCAGCATTTCCTTGGTAACGGGAAACCCTCGGCTCTGCATATCGTACACCCATGCTTCCAATTCCGTCTCTTCGTCCTGCGTCAAAACCGTAGTTGGTCCTGGACGGAACACGGTCTGGTGCTTCTTCAGAAGCACAAGTCTGGATCGGATTGTTGATCGAGGAATTCCATTGTGGTTGGCAGCTTTTTGGCACTCATCTCCTTGCGCCGTATTTTATCACATGCAGCAGCTAGTTCGACCTCGAAATATGAACTTCCGTATTCCTTTAGTCTCTATGGTCTTGTTGGGTATAAAATAAACGTTAAATTAACGAGTTATTCACAATAATTTCAAGAAGTATTACCATTTTCTCCAGCGGTATGGTGCAACACAAAACGCAACTATAGTAGTTTTTGTTTACAAATTTTGACAGCTTGGTTAGGGGTGGCGAAAATTAACACCATTTGGGATTTGAAAACGCACAAAGGGATTTCGCCACTGGCGATAATTGAAATCGTTGTATTTAGTGTGTTATATATTGCCACCTTTAAATTAGTCAAAAATCATACAAAAGTAGTGATTTATCCATACATAATTGCTGGAATCATCAAGAGTGGACTACTATAGAGATGCGGTGAATGATCTGAATATGCAAATCGTTGGATTTAGTGATTTTCTGACAATATCCATATGTGCTTGTTTTTCAATGAGTTGAAAAATTAGGTGGTACTCAGGCTCGGTTTGAGGATACATAATTTATCAATTAAAGCAACGAATTTTATTCTAACCCGGTGCAAAAAAAACTGCCGGGTACTAATATGTGTCGAACTATTCAATAGTCTGAGCCACAAACCAATTTATATGCTCAGAAATGCTGAATGTTTCACTAGGGTGGCGAAATATAACACAGTTGCGATTTTTAATACATCTACCCTATGAAGGAGAGAGCGAACGGCTAAAGAGTGTATCGAAAAGTAGTTAGCAACATTGATTTTTGAATAAATGAAAAAAAACATATTTTGAATTCAGTTTTTGATTGATTGGAAAAAATAACTGCTTATATTAAAAAAAAAATTAGTTTCCGTAAAACGCTCGCACTTTGAACTTGACTTTCTTCTATTAATTCTGCTAATGTGCGTTTGTGACTTTCCTGGTGGCTGCTGTCCAGTTTTTTCTGGAACTCCTGCATGTTTTGGGACACTGTATCCGCCTTCCGAAAGGGCCGCTTGAAATTCGCCCAATACCGTTCAATTGACTGAAGATCCGGACAGTTCGGCGGTTTGATGTCCTTTTTCACGAATGGTACATTATTGTTTACCAACCACTGTAAAACCAACTTGGCGTAATGGACAGAAGCCAAATTCGGCCAGAAATGAGGAGGAGTCTTATGCTCTGTACAATGTCAACAATCTCTTCTTAAAACATTCTTCTTCGTACACATTGGCGTTAATTGTGCCTTCCCTGAAACCCTTCGACGACCGCAAATCACAGGTTCGAATCGCTTGCGAGACCATTGTCCTTTGCTCAAACTTTTCCATCGCCACCTTGGTGTCAGCGTCGTCCAGGTCCTGGTCCACCGATGGTTGTATAATACTGTGATCTCGCAGTAGCAGCGCGCTCGTGAAACTTCCTTGGCGCAGGTTTCGTCGTTGATCAGGATGCATCTGTCTTTGTTTTCCAGAATCCGGTTATACGGTATTCACGCTCTTATTTTGGTTAGAATTTGCTTCTCCAGACACTTTCTGTTTCTTGTGCATTTTCAGGGAGTTCCAAGCTTTGATCCGATAAATCATCCCGATGATGGTGTTGAATTTCTTGGCCAAATCTTCCGTCGCACTGAAGAGGTTTTCCTTATTTACTCAACCACTTTCCTGCTGGGTCGGGGCGAATCTTTCACGGAAAGAACTTTTCAATTACATTTGTGACACTGGTCTTGTTCACTTCACCCGCTTTGCAGTTTGGTTGTACGTGACACCTTTTTTCGAGCACCAAATGTGCAGAATTTTCTCTCTCGTGCCAGATCAAATTGACTCATCTTTGAAACGATCCACTGTTCCAAAACACACTGAAAAAATGAAGACCGATTCAGAGTTATTACTGTTTCATTTGTTTGAGTTAGCAACCTAATATTCGATACAATCTTTACATATGAAATAATTAGTATTTTGAGTAATCAATATTATGATATACTGTTGTTCTAGTAATAAGGCAGTTTTGAATTTTTTTTCGATGTTTAGTGGCATTCTGTACTTGTTACTTTTTTGTAATTTTGCTAGGGTAGAATGACTCAATTAAGCTTCACGTTACAATACCGGTATGCTTTAACCATGGTTAACAAAAATAAGAGGAAAATGTTGCTCATTCAAACGCAAAAGTGTTGCCATGCTTACCAGCGAAACATTTATTATCGATGAGTACTGTTGGACAGCTCTGATTTTTTTTTGAATAGCGTATGATACCCGACCAAAAGGAAACAATAAAATTATATCAAGTTTTGTTATTCAGTAACGCTACTTCTTATAACAGAGATTGTTATAATTTAGACCGCGGATGTAGTTAAAATAACAGAAATTGCAACAAAAAATCCCAAAGGGATAACAAAACTTTAGCATAGTAAGATAAAGATATAACATTAACAAAACAAACGTTGTAACAGTTTTATTACGATGTAGCAAAATTCAGATGAAAACGTCTTTAACACATTTATATCATAATCAGTTTGTCATAACAAGGTTTGTTATGATTTTGTTATTTTTATGTTATACCCTTCTGGTCGGGTGGTGCCTGATGATGCTCAATATAATCAAAAGCATAGATGAACCTAAATAACCGGAAGAAACGTGAAATAAACAGTGATTTCAGATCATCTAAATACGTAAATGATCATCTAAATATTCAAAACCACATTCTGGCAACACGCCTAGATGTAAGAAGCTGCTGATTAAAACTTTTCTTCCTGTACACGAGAACAAATTCAAAATATTAGCGAATTTCTTCAACAAGTAGGAAACTGAAGGTTTTTTCTATAAAATCAAGCTATGTTGTTAAGACATTACTTTCACGTCAATTGAACACACTATGGCTAGTTATCATTTTAAAATTTCAACAAGTATTGCATTTGCTGTTTTGTAATTTTGAGTGTTTGTGGAAACGTGGGCTCTGTTTGCCGATTATGGTTATTTAATAACTCGTACAGCTCCATGTATTTGAAAAATATCATCTCGGACATCTCTGATAGAAAGGCATCAATGATAATTAAGTAAGATAGAGGGTAGAATTTCATCGGCCTAATCGCCAACTGTTGGCACAATCTTAAAGTTTCCAAATAAACTGATAGTTTTGTACTGAACTTCAAATATGAACCTAAAATATGATACCTTTAGCGTGAAATTCATTTAGGCGCCTACCGAGTCCGATTTTTTCATTTCATCGATACACTGAAAATTTATTTTCGTAAAGTAGCTTTCACGCGTTTCGTAAACATGGATTTTGTACATAGAACAAATGTCTCGTATATTGTATGAAACATTCATAATGCTTGTTATCTGGGGAAATACTATCATTACACTTTTTTGTAAAATGCACGAAATGAACTTCGTGATGACCAGCCAATCGCTGTTTCTCTTTTATACCGTACTCATGTATGATGGTGTTGCTGCTGGTATGGGCAGAAATAAATTATCTATCCCAAAATAAAAATCACAGCGCTGTCGTGAGCTATAACTTCATGCTCATTAATCAAAATTGTTCTCACGTGTCAGCGTGGCCTAGTGAGATCAACCACGGATTTAGAATCAGCACTTTTCAAATATTCCGGTTTGAACCCCATGTCAGAAACAATAAAAACAACGCTGGACAACTCCACGTGGTTGCGCTTGTTTTTGTCAATTACATTTCGAGTCAATAAAGTAGATCTGTCAGTCCTTCATGCAGCCACCAGAGAGACGTTTCTTTTTAATTTGTGACAAAATATTCGTTGCTCTTTGCATTGTTTCCGTACAATGTACGAATGTTCTTTCTGTGTCAACAAAAGCTTCGTGCTTTTGACAGTTGCGCGTGCAATTAATTACGAATGTATCTTCATAAAAAGAACAAATCAGTTTCGTTGCTGAAAACAACGAATGGATTAGTGAGTATTACTTTCGATTTTGTAATATAAACTAAAATTAACTTTCAGTGTAAGCTAAAGTAGATCCACAAGGTGTTGACATGTGTTTTCGGACAAACTAAATTCTTAAGTGAAACGTGGAAAAAAGAAGAAGAGCAGAATTTTGAATAAAACCATTACAATTTGGGACCCATTAATCAATTGAAGGTGAAGAGCCCGGATGAGTGACAGGTACACCCAAACGTTGAAATTGTATCAAAAAATGCAATTGCAGTTTTTGCAACCATATCTTGAGAAATCCACATGATTCTGAAAATGCAATTTTGCCCATCATGATCCACAAAGCTTTTTATTGTATAAACAAGGCCATGCAAGTGTGTGCAAGCGGTTTTCGCTGTGTGCTTAGTACCTCGACAGTCGCAGCAACCGTAGGGTTTTTGTTCAACCGTCAACAACTTCTCAATATGGGTGATGACACAATGACACAGAACGCCGCTACGCCATTTGCCACTGTTGCTATTCCGCTGTCAAGTGTGCTATTTTTATTTTCACTCGTCATTACACTCTCATCTCCATTTCATCAAGTCACCATGCGTTTATAAATCAACGGATATGAAATAAACGAATTCATGTAAGTGTGTGCGACCGACGTTTGCTTCATTGTTGTAACGCTGAGTGCCTCGACAACTGAAGCAACTGTAGGGTTTTTATTCCGATCACCTCAACTTGTTACGGTGGCTGGATAGTTACAATGAAGAGCCGTCACGCTGATGACCGCGGTTCAAATCTCACGCGCTCATTTTTTGCCCATGACCAATGTTGCATTTTTTCTCCGAGTTACGATCCATTACGAGAAATGTAACCAAATCATGCGAAATTGCATTACAATCTTGCTTTTTATTTTGGGTGTATAAGCCACGAATGGCCGCAAGAATTCATCATAATTCATTTACTCGTTCTCATTCTGGGTTGTGCACTTGACACTGTCAGAAAAAAAAATGCTACATTAAAACTATTGACATTTTTAAAAACACTTTTCAAATAACACTTTTACGAGCGTATAAGGAGAATGATTGTACTACTTTGGAAAACTACTTTGGAAAATCTTAATTTACACTTCACATGTTCACTTTTAAAAAAAATAAAAACTGAAACATTTTTTCAAACGCCAGCAATTTCCTTTCATTTTTACTATGAAAAGCTTATCCTTCGACAGATAGGCCTATTTCGTTTCATACTTAAGGACAGGGTGCTTGATTTGAGCAAGTAAATAAGTTAATAAATATAGTTGGCCTTACTTCAGGCGCCGCTTGTTCATCAGTATGGAATAAATTAAGTTTACGTTCTTACTTCGAAAAAGGTGAAATTTAATTCGTTGATCAGCATAATGAAGAGTGACTTAAATTATAGCGTAATTTTTAATAAGAAATCCTATTAAAAAATCCACAATCCTCGATAAACTGACAAAATTCTGTCAACGTTAGAATGAAATTCATCGCACAGGTAGATTGATGTTCATTCGAAACATTTTCTATTAGTGCTCCCTGTCATCGACACAATACCACCCTCAACCGTTTTTTTTTTTGTGTGCTTCTGACAACAACAAAAAACGCAACAGAAACTCCACTCTCAGCAACTACCTACTCAACTACAAATCGGCACCATAGCAACACAGTGATTTCGCTATCGATTAGCCAACTTTGCCAAACTTGTACAATCCGGAAGCACCGTTGCGGTGCAATGGGATGTGTTCGAGTCCTCGTTTCCAATACGGAACGGAACGAAGAGCGGATTTACGATAACCAACTTTGACCCTAATTGAGCCAGGAACAACTTCCGCTCGGTTGTTTCACCACCTCACTTCCTCTGGGGTGCTGGTGCCCACAGAGTATTAATCAGTTTCCGAAACGTGACTTCCGTCTTCTCAGCACTCGGCGCCACGAAGCAGAGGTGCACTTTTCTACCTTTCCGATCATATGGGCAAACCACCGTCTTGATCTGCTACGGTCGGTTGTGCCTCCCCGAGTCGTTAATGCCGATGCTACCACTAATAATGGTAATTGAAGAAGTGAGACAGATTGGTTGCACCTGGATTGCCACAGGGGTGCGAAATTTCTGGGTGCGGTTTTTTATGGGAAAGAAGGAGGAAAGGGTGAGAGGCGGGGTTTCCGTGCGTACCGCGTGGGCTGACCATTTTCATTGGATTCAAGTTGAATAATGTAATCTCACACTGCACTGATAGCGATGTGGAGGAGGGTGGTCATGGAAGTGTATAGTGCCGCAGCGGTGGCCGCAGCGGTGGCCGCATCTGTTCTGGAAGGAGAAAGAGAAGACGAGATATTGCACTGCGATTTAATTTAATTAAAGCAGTTAGAGCTGCTTGTTCCTGGAGTATCTTCATCCGTTTGGCTTAGCCGCGCCAGTGGTCAGTTGAACGTGAGAAGATGCAAGTATTTCGTTGTTGAAAGTAGCACGAACCGATTGAGAGATTTTTCGAACCCAAATTCAATTATACTGCTTGTTTTTTTGTCAGTTTAAAGGTTTGCTGAGTGGAAAATCCATATTTGATTTTTTTTTATTCATTTTGTACTGCTATATGATTTTGAAGTACATTCAAAAGTTAAGATTGAGAAGAGAGTGTTTCCATAATATTTTCCAGGAGTTGATAATGTTTTATGCGAAATTATAACAAAATATTTCTTTAGGTTATGCTGGGAAAAAGTTTAGATAATAGTTTTGCAACGTTGATTATATGTGGCCATAATTTAATTTAAGGACCCAATTTGCGTAGTTCATCAGATAATGACTAGTTATGAAAAGAAGTCCACCCCGTTGTATCTATACTACTGTAGTACTTTGTAACGGCAGCTCACCAAAGAGAACAACTACAGAAAAAATATGTTTTTTCGGGCACTTCTGCTCGTACATTTTGGAATCCATAGCCTTGTCAGAAAACCTGGTTTTTTGTTCGCAGCTTTCCAGATTGTTTGCCTTTTCAGAATATAAATATTCTTTTATCAAAACGGATGTGGATAACGGTAAAGTAAACACACTTCCAGGTTAAAAAATAATCGGCGAGAAACTGGGGCGTATATATTGTACATAAATATTTTAATTGGTTAGGTCTCACCATGTTTCGCTGGTCCGCTATAAGACTCACTCTTTTGAATTGCGTTGTTCCCTATGCTTTAGACTCGCCATCTTTGTTTGTTTAATTTTCTCCCCTTGTTTAGGAGTGTTTTATTTGAGTATTCTCTTTGGTTTCTTCTCGTTGTCGTAATACAACCACGTCAACAGCTAAATACGACGGAGATTCGTCACGACCCAAGTAATATACTCAATGTCTTGTTTGGTTGCTTACTGGCCAGAAATGAATGAACTCCTTCTAGCAGACGAATTGATGGTACTTTGGCGGGCATTGAATTTCCTGGTGATATCATAATCCGACAGCCCTGGGTTTGTCCTTATTGTTCTCTACCAATTCAAATGCAACTTTCGAGCCTTATTTTCACTACAACGTTGGCTATGATCCTACTGATTGATAGAATGCCGCCCATGAATATGTTTGAGAACCAATTTAAACGACTTCGAGATTTTCAAACCTGGAAACGTCGGAATTTCGAAGCGAGTGTCCAAAATTAATTTTCGGTCCGCGGCTTCAAGAATAAGTTATTTGAAATCAAATTAATCGTGAAGAACTTTTCAGCAGTGAAAAAGTAAACATTTCAAAACCACAGGACTAAAGCGGCTGTCATCCACGAACAACGATCGTGAAGCCGAAAACTTGGTGCTTCGTGTGGTGCTGATTTGACAGCTCGGTTTTCTTGAAGGCTGTATGCAGCAATCACAATATTCGCGGCGGCAGTTGTCGTGTTTTTTGACAATTTGATTCGAGAAAAAAATCTTCCATGTTGTGCTTAGTGCTGTGGTTATCACAACGATAGTATTTTTTCATTATTTATCGGCCAGGTATTATAATGTTTTATCTAAATTACTGATACTAGTACTTTGGTAGAAGAAATATTGTAAGGAAATATTATCCATTGTGAACCGAGCCTAAAATGTAAAAATCGTCACTAGCGCCACACTAAAAGTTGCAGGCTTCAAGAACTAACGCTTTCTTCAGTTCTCTGTTCAAAACAAGCTGCTGTCAAAACATTTCAGATGCAAAGATTGCTGCAGTAAAAGAAACAGTGCGTCCAGATATAAAATAATACGAACATTATTTTTTGCACAGGGGTCTTCGATATTGAAGCTGAAGCGTTTTAATAAAGCAAAGCATGTTGTTTATTATCATGTACACCAAAGAGTGTACTCAGGAAAAATGCAACAGGCAAAAATGTTCACTTAAAATTTATTTTATGTCGGATATTATTGAAACTCCTCAGGGAATGAATATTCACATATAAGCTATGTTATTCAACCTTCTCTCCTAAGTCAAATGCTCGCATCATGGAATTAACTCACACACGTCCATCCAATCTTTCTTCAAATCCTTGTCATTTTTTGAGACCTTCCCTGTTTTCCAGAGCTTGCCCTTCATAATCGCACAGAATGTTTCTATTGGTCGCAGATCTGGCGAGTTGGGCGGATTTGCCTCCTTCGGTACAAAAATAACATCGTCCTCGTACCACTCCATCACCGGTTTTGCGTTATGGTACGATGGCAAATCCGGCCAAAATAGTGTCACCTTCGTGAGACCGGCGGAATGTCAACAGACGCATCTGGACGCATTCATCTTTATAAATTTGGTCGTTGCTGGCGCCAGTCGTTATGTACGGTTTACTGAATTGGCCGCACCAACAGATCACCTGCCGTACCAAGCACTTCTTAGCAAATTTGTCGAGCTTCTTCTCCCGGAACTTCTCCGGAACATCCAGGCGGGACATGCCGACGAAAAACTTCTGATCGAGGATCTGCTTGGCATCCGCATGAATGTACGTCTTGTCGTCCATTGCGATGCATTTCGGCACCAACCAACCGATGCACCAACCACTCGTGGAACAGCTTCCTGACGTATGATTGGGACATCGTATTCTGTTTATTGGTTCGTTTAAGCGCCTTCCTTACCTGGAAGACATGAAGTCCAGCCCACTTCATTGGTCACCTCACGGATGAATTGACCTTCTTGGCCTTGGCCACGTCCCGAATCGAATGGTTCGGATTGCGCTTGAAGTAACCCCTTACCTTCCTGGCGTTTACAGGTTCCTTCGCTTTTCTTCCGCTGCCAGCTCGGCGCTGGGCCGACTGGAACTCCATGAACGATTTTACCACACGAGGCACGGTCAAATTGTCGATTCCCAACTGTTCCGCGATCCACCTGTGGGACTGGCCTGGGTTTTCTATAACCGCGCCCCTTGTTTTTTTGTCGGAGCACTTCTTGCTTGGAATCTCGATAACCACTTGACAGTTTTTTGCAATGTAAACATTACCCTCTAAACTAGTTTTACTCAAACTTTCATTTTTACCCATGCAATAAAAAGTTGTACACATAAGAAAGTGCCGTTTGGTAATAAGTTTTTTTTTCATTTCGTTAAATCTCACGGTATATGTTTTTTGAAGTATCTGTGATGACACCCTTAACGCTTTGTTTAAAAACGCGCAAGTTCAAGAGCCAAATCTCAAGAAAAAGAATGGAGAAAATGGCACACTATAAAGCAACAGCGATGCTATGCTTGCCTTCAAATCTAAACATTATTTACCGGTAAATATTGATGGACAACCTCGTAAAATTTTTCTAATTGCATATTATAGTGCTAGATGATAGACAATACACTCATAAGCATAAATAAACCAGAGTGACAGGAAGAACATGAAGTAAGCAGTGATTTCAAATCATCTAAATATGAAATAAATTCAACTCAACATCCAAAATCAGGAGACGGGGCTACCCAGACAACCACAAGTCGTATAACAGTGTTCAAATAGTATCGTGTATTCCTATATTTTTAGTCAAAATCGCAATTAATTGTAGCCTTAATCGTATTATGTTTGAGTTAAATCGTAAAGAGTGCAAAATTTCGACTTATATACGATGTGTCATTTATTCGTCGTACTGCGTCACAAACTAAATCGGATATACATCGCTAACCTTTTTCAATCGAATTTGTTATTACATATCCTATCGCATAAGATATTAAATCAACTCGTTACAACTAGTTACAAAATCTCCGATCACCCGTTGATTAGCTCGGAATTATTTGGTCAAAAGACTTTTGGTAAATAATCGGTCGAAGAAAATTTAGTCGAATAGACATTTTCTAAAATGGACATTAAGTCGAATAGAGAATGAGTCGAACGGATATTTCGTTCATATACCATTTCATCGATAGAAAGTTCAGATTTCAACATTTCTGTCTGTAGAATAAACATGTCATTTGATATCGTTCTGCCCTGAACTGTATAAATGAGCGTTCAACGAAAAATGATTGGACAGGAGGCAAGACATCACATTGAAGTCTTGACCCACATCCATCCCCACAAACCAATATTTCTTAGACACCTTAGAAATGATTGAATGTGGCCATCTCCCAGAATCTCCTTCACTCCATTTATGTTGCCAGATGGCGAGTGACTGTTGACGAAAAATAGGAAAAAAATCATTGAAGGCGATTTGTCGATAATAAATATTGCCCAACTTTGCTAGTGAGTCCGCTGTCGCATTGACTGGAATCGAAAAATGGGACTAACACAAATACGTGGAATGCTTTATCGGCTTCAAAGAGCGAATAGCCTCAATGAAACTGAGACTATCCGTGAAAACGAAATATGTTTCCGGTGTTAGTGATGCAACAATTTCTAACGTATAATTTACAAATGCGACAACTACAGAACTAGGAACTTAAAGTTGAGAAATGAGAAGAAAAATTAGTATTTTCCATTTAATTCCAACTACCTTTGTTTATCTTGACAGATACGCGTATTTCGTCTACAATGTGCAGACTTCTTCAATGTTTCGTACTTTTAAGTCGACTGAGTCGACTTCTCATTTCCAGTTACAGTTAACTACAGTTTCTAGTTACAGCTCAAACTCTCTAGGATTCACTTAAAGTGGCGCTATAAATTGCATTGTAAAATGGTAAACTTATCTCTGACTGGATTTTTCATTTTGTGCCTACTGTTTGTGAGAAAATGCAGTCTGAAAAATGACAACTTTTAAAAGAATTACCAATTTCGTCTATTTTCTAACAAATGCGTATTTGACCAAATCTATCATTCAAAGATATGTCTTTCGACCAAATGGCATTCCACTGTTGTCCGTAGAAATATCCTAGAGTCGACTGATTTAAATAATATGCACAGCAAAAAGTAGTCAACGGAAAAGTAGTGTTACTTAAAAAAATGTATGAGATAATCAACAGGCATTTTGTGGACGTAATTTGTCCATTTATGGTGCCAGTCGTGATGAAAATGTCGCTTCTGAGAACGCATCCACATATTTCCGACGAGACGAGAAGTTCGGTCGGAGATTTTAGGTTTTCTTAAATTCTTTCACCATTGCCTTCTTCTCCGCGACGAATCCAGAATCATGGTTGCCTCCGGAACTGACCTTTCTCTCTAACGTTTAGTGCTGCTGAAAGGTTTTTCGCACATTAGTAACCGTCGAATTTCCGATATTCAACGATTTTGAAACATCGCCATGTGACACATCAGGATTTTCCATATTCTTGTGCAAAGTTAGTTTGCGCACACGTTTTTGAACAGAATAAAAGTGTCTGCTGAATGTTTCAAAATCGAACCGCATTAAATAGGAACCATGGTATAATATAGCAGGTATTGTTATGTGTAGAAATATTTACTTTACAGTCATGTGTACAGTTTGTGTATTATACTAAAAGGTGTAATGATAACATTTCACCAGATGGCAAGCATTAAGACTGTTTCATACAATTTACGAGACATTTGGTCTATGTACAAAATCCATGTTTAAAAAATGATTGAAAGCTAATTTACATTTTAATTTAAATTTTCAGTGCATATATTGACAAAGCAACTCCGTAAAACTCCTTTTGTTACTCTCCGTGATCACAACGATTGAATAGAACTTTTTTTTTAAATGGTTGTTCAAATAATAAGTGGTGAGCTTTTAACAAACATACATGTTGATGTAGAAGGAGATGTTCGCTCATCGCCATGAGGCACCAAGAGTGGACAGTAATGTTTGCTTGAATGAAAGATATGAAGAGAAAGTGTTGAAAGTTACGCCAATGTACGGTAGATTGCAAATAGAACAGAATTAATGAAAATTGAGCGAAAGTGCATGGGTAAAGTAGTACACGAACCAAGGACGTTACCTTTGGCTAACATCCCCTTGCGGGGTTGGTCGGGGCACGTTATTCCACGCACGGAGAATAGAAAACATTATGTGTATATATATATAGTTGCCAAAAGACACGAAATGAATTTACGCACTCTTATTTTTACCAAATCCCTCAATCGCAATTTTAATTGATTCGTATAGATTGTTCTTCACATGCTCCTACTTTCTCGATACAGTTGTAAAAATTAAAAGTTTACGAAAAAAGAGTTTGTTTCAAGCATCGGCTGTGAACGGTTGTGTCGATGCCTTATTACGTACTATTTTGCCTCCGGACATGGCGCGTTTCGTATTGTTTCGGTCTTGTCTTTCATTAAAGTTGACGTTATACTCGGTCAACACATTCCTACCCTTTCTTTATTTGACGTGCACTCGAGCGACTGCAACTTTTCACTCTGATGAGCATGCTGTCTAGCTTCCTCACACGCTTATTAAATGACTGGTTCGAGAATCGGATACGAGTCGTCTCGTCTCGCCCAGATAATGTCCTAGCATATGCCTTACAATACTTTAAAATACTAAATCAACCTGAAGGAGATAATTATATATTCTTAATAATACGAAACTACAGTACCGTAAATAGGAAAACATTTATCAGTGGTGTTCCATTGAACGTTTTGACCCATATCGTTAATAGCCTAAATAAAAATATTTCGTCGATACACTTTCGAACTATGAATTAAGTTTCTTTATCAAGTATTATTTAGCTTCCAAAAGCTATAACATTGATTTAAATATTCAGTTTGTTGAAGATTAAATTAAGCTTAGCTTTTTCAAGTTTCAACTAGCGGGGATAAAAGCAGTCAATGCTCGTCAAATAGTTAACATTACAGGTAAGACATATTTTTTGAATACGTTAGCTTAGCTAGGTTGTATTCTTGATTAAAGGAAAAAAGTGTCTTTACATTTTTAATCGTTACTAGAGGGTGTACGGAATCAAATTGTGACACACACAAATATTCGGCAAAATTCGCCCGTTCAACCAATCATCGTCAAAATTTCAGGGAGTAACATAAAACATGTTATGAATATTTTCCCATTGTTTTATTCAACTTCAATTTCATATCCAATTGCACGAACCTTCTACTTTACACTTCTCATAAGGTCCTGTACAACATTTGAACCAACTTTTTTTTGCATGGCAATCCATTTTTTCTTCATATCTTCCTCCGATTTCACTTCCTCATGATGCTTCCAAAGTGTCTGCTTCATGATGGCCCAGTATTTTCCATTTGGCCGCAGTTCCAGTGCGTTCTCTGGGTTGAGATGCTTCGGCACGAAATTGACTTCCTTAGCCTTGTACCACTCCAAAACCTCTTTCCAGTAATGGCACGAGGCTAAATCCGGCCAAAAAATAGTAGGACCATCGTGTGACCTCAGAAGAGGAAGTAGATACTTTTGGATGCATTCCTTTAGATACACCTGCCCATTGGCCGTTCCAGTTGTCACGACTGGGGTGCTCCACTTTTCACACGAGCAAATTGCTTGCCAAATCATATATTTTTTGACAAACTTTGACATCTTTCTAACGTCCTCAGGGACATTGAATTTATAAGGAGCAGTGAAAAACTGGAGCCCCGGAAGCTGCCGGAAGTCTGCTTTTACATACGTCTCATCATCCATAACGAGACAATGTGGTTTCGTCAACATCTAGGTGTAGAGCTTCCATGCACGTGTTTTACCTACCGTATTCTGCCGTTCATCGCGATTAGGTGCCTTTTGGACTTTGTACGTGTCCTTCACGTGTTTTCGCACTTTGCACGAAAGTTTTGGTTAGATTCAGTTTCTTCGCCACATCTCGAACTGAAATGTTGGGATTCCTTTTGAAAGCTTGGGTAGTTGTGATCCTTAACACTATACGGAGATCCATTTTTGCCACTTTTGTCTTTCCAATCGTTGGTCAAACGTTCGTAGTACGGATTTAAAACTGTACCATTCCCAGCTTCCTGCTGATGGCACGATGAGAAAGATCCGGATTCTCGAGGTACGTGCGCAAAATTTCTTTAACACAGCGTAAACAAATACACATCGAACTAATTCCACCCAAAATTTCAATAGAAAATACTCAACAGGTAAAAAGTTACAGCCATTCAAAAGTGGTGCAATTTGATTCCGTACAACCTTTAATTGATAAAAATTCTCATGGATGTCAGCTTTTTGCACATTTTTGTTACATCTTATCACAAAATCAAGACAACTTCGCGCTTTTTCATTGAGGTGAAGGGGCAATCTAACAAACATTAAAAATATAAAATAAAAATTACAAACAAACATTAAAATTCCAAAACATTAATCAAAAGTTAGGGGTATGGGAGGGGGCAACATTTTTGATCTGGTGTAATAATTTGATAAGTAAGGTTTCAACTAGTAATTCATTTATGGATTCGATATGCCACATTAAACTAACGGACATTACCATATGCATGAATTATTTACTTTTCAAGAGACCACAGAAAAAACAGCAATTCCCGGAATCAGCCATGTTCCACTAGCACGTATCTCTTGTTCACAGACAATTCGGTTAAAATTGCCGCAGATCCACGAAAACAACGAAAATCAATCGAATCGAACGTATCCACATCATGTGTCGCCTATCGTTTTGCCCGCTTGTCGTTTTCAACCGCGAACGGCAATCCCCGGGCACATCTGTCCATTCCCTGCCACTGGACTCTAGTATGAGGCGTATCGGAGTCAGTAATTGGGTTATGTTTCGAAGCCGGTGAAAGCACCAAACATTTCGTGCGAACGTCATCGCAATTCGATCATTTCCGTATTCCATTCCGATGAAACATATTGGCGGATCTGCTCTTCCAGCAGTCCGAAAATGGAGCCTAATAGAATATCCTCGCACCGTTCTGAATGAGCCATCGGAGCTCGAAATAATGGCTAATGAAGTGGGACCCGATACGGCTAAAATGGAAGCCCTTGTTCTGTGCATCGATGGAATGAGCAATGCAGCTAGCTGCACCCAAAATAGACGATTGTATTAAAAGCGTGAGCCGAAGAATTCAAGTCACCCTTTATTTTTAAACCAGAACGCATCAGCGAAACCCGTCGTCAACTCTGGGTGTATGCATTGCGATGCGATACATTCATGGAGCGGGATGATGACCCACTAATTGACAACGAGAACTGATTACCTTCCGATGTCGGGCCAATCAATCTACCAGAAGATGTGATAGTTCCGCGGGAAATTATAAATAGCATTTTGTAATTAATAACTCACTCGAATAAATTTGGCGTAATTCGGTGGTTCGGGAAAGTTTGACCTTTGGTTGGGATGGTATTCAGTCAGGTTAAATCTAGCACGATGCACTAAATTGATTTGGATTTTCAAATAGAGTGTCTTTTGTACTTGTCACATTAAATGGCAATATATGATGCACTAGCCTAAATTTTACACAGGACTGAAGCGGCTGTCATCCACGAACAATAATCGTGAAGCCGAAAACTTGGTGCTGCGTGTGGTGCTGATTTGACAGCTCGATTTTCTTGAAGGCTTTATGCAGCAAGCACAATAGTCGCGGCAGAAGTTGTCGTGTTTTGTCGTTAATTTGATTCGAGAAAAAAGAAATTCCGTGTTGTACTTAGTGCAGTGGTTATTAATAAGACAATATCGATTGTTTATCAGCCAGGTATTATAATGTTTTACCTTAATTACTGTTACTAGTAGTTTGGTAGAAGAAATATTGTAAAGAAATATAAACCATTGTGAACCAAGCTTAAAATGTTCAAATCGTCACTAGCGCCACATCAAAAGTAGCTGGCTTCAAGAACTATCGCTCTCTTCAGTCCTCTGAAATTTTATCTCTTGAAGTTTTGATCGATTTCACAAATTTTTAATGTTCAACTAGTTAAATAAAGGGTGTTTCGATCAAAATTTGGTGGACTTAAACTTGATGCACTTCCTTTCATCGTGCTTTAAACAATTTTGCACACCCTCTATTTTGATTTTGAGATTAGCACTTCAGTTATCAAAATGTCGTCGAAGGAAGAAAAGCAACGCATCAAAATGTTGCGCGTGAATGGCGAAAATCCAAACTACCCCCCCGCCAAGATGGCAAAATGTGGCCTCATCAACTGTTACCAACGTATTAAAAGTGTTCGGTGAACGTTCGTCGATAGCCAGGTGGTGCCCAAGGACAAAGTGGTGTCCGTTCAAGTGGTGCCCAAGGACAACCACCCTCTCAACAAGCCAGACCTCCACCCAATCGAACAATATTGGGCCATCGTCAAGCGGAACCTTAAGAAGACTCAAAAAGCTGTTGTGAGCGAGAAACAGATCAAGGCAGACTGGCGTTCTGCGGCGAATAAAGTGGACAAGGAGACTGTACAAAATCTTATGGCAGGTGTTAAACGAAAGACCCGGCAATTTGCATTTGGTAAACAGAAACCTAGGCTGATTATTTCTTCTGTATTCTGTATTAACTGAACTTGAAAAAGAATCTGACTTATTATAAAAATTTTGATCGACTCACACACATGACTGTTTGACCAAATTTTGATCGGAACACCCTTTATTCTAGAAAAAAAACTTATAGGAATACCACGGAGCTTTTTTAAAATAAGTAACCCGTTGCTTAAACATTCAGACGTAAGGGTAAGAGGGTAAGACGTTGGACCACGGCAAAGGAGCTGGAAAAAAACCGGGACCGGAGAACAAAAAGACGGAGGGAAAGGTGAAGCGGATGATTAAAGCAAATCCCAACGTCTCAAGCCGTGATTTGGCTAAAAAGATCGGCATGTCGCAGACCTACGTCCAGAATGCAAAGAAGAGAGCAGGACTACATACATACAAGGTACAGAACTTCCCAAACCGCGATGAGCGGCAACAATCGACGGCTAAAATTCGGGCACGGAAGCTCTATCAGAAGATGCTGACAAAATATGGCTGCTGTGTGATGGACGACGAAACGTATATAAAAGCCGATTTTAAGCAAATTCCGGGGTTGGAGTTTTTTACCGGCAAGAGCAAGTTCTATGTGGACGACAAATTTAAGAAGAAGAAAATGTCGAAGTTCGCCTCCAAATATCTCATTTAGCAGGCCATCTGCTCTTGCGGACTGAGGAGTGAGCCTTTCGTGACAAAGGGCACAGTAAATGACGAGATCTACAAATCTGAGTGCCTCGAGAAGCGCCTTTTGCCGTTCTTGCAGCAACACGACAAAGCTCCGCTATTTTGGCCAGATTAAGCATCATGCCACTATTCTAAAAGAGTCCTGGAGTGGTATGAGGCCAATTCTGTCCATTTTGTTCCAAAGGACATGAATCTGCCAAACTGTCCGGAGCTGCGCCCGGTGCAGCAGTACTGGGCAATGATGAAGCAGGAACTTCGGAAGAGCAAGATGACAGTCAAAGACGAGAAGGACATGTTAAGAAAATGCAAAAAAACTGAGAAACTGGTACCGGATGACACTGTAAAGACTTTGATGGAGGGCATCAAGCGAAAATGCGTTCAATTTTACCTTGAGTGTAATCCTCCATCGATTAACTTTTCTTTTGATTTTTGAAGTAAGTATTTGTATAAAACTACCCTAAAATTTTGGTTTGATTCTAAACATTATAAAAAAATTGGCATGACATTTTCGGTGTCGCAATAATTTCGTGTTCGCCCTTTATGTTCTTTGTAAATAAATGAAATATTTTTTTCTGGATTGAACCTACATTCATGGCGTCAAAAGTTGAAACGACTAGTCTCATAAAATCAATTAATTATGCCAGAGTTTCAACATCCTTCAACGATACAGAAATTCACTGTAAGCCTTCTATCCAACTTACCGAAAAACTCAACTATAAGTAATTACCAAAGTTAAGCTGCTGCTCCACAAGAACAAGATTGCCACTAGCCTCTTGTACACCACTTTCATGTTCATGCGAAAACTTTTCACCACCATTCACTTCATCGATATGGGATACCAATGATCCCAAAGCTACTGACACGGAAACTAATATTATACCGTTTTTATCAATTAAAAAAAAAGAGAAATGAATTGTTATTTCATTGTATGACTGCATAACACTTATTTCTGATTTCATGATGTAAATAACCGATGCAAGCCGTGAATTCATCCTTATTGCATAGTGGTCTAGAATGTGAATTTATCTGGAAAGATACATTTTCAGCCTAAGTTTGAAGTTTCGGAGCAAAATTGTCTTTGACAAACTTGTTTCTTATAACAAGGCGCTTCTTTTGGTGGTCCTTATTTTTAGAGAAATCGAAAATCTAACTTTTTTATTTGCAGAAATAAAGGCAAAGGTTGTTATGGACGATGAAACTTATGTCCTGGAGGATTTAAAGCAGCTTCCAAGGCTGGCTTATTTTCTGCTATGGTCAGAAATGCTACAGCTGAGCATTTCAGAACGAAGAAGGCATCGAAATTTCCCAAAAAATACCTTGTGTGGCAAGCAATTTGCACGTGTGGCAAAAAGTGTAAATCTTTCGTCAACACAGGTACAATCAACAAGGAGATCTATCAGAAAGAGTGTCTGCAGAAGCGATTGCTACCAAACCAAAGACACAACCAAAGACACAAAGAAAAACCGTTGTTCTGGACCGATTTGGCATCATGCCACTAAATCATGTGAAAACTGTGATGGAGTGGTACCAAGCAAATCAAGTGAACATTGTACCAAAAACCTCAAACCCGCCAAATTGCCCAGAGCTACGACCAATCGAGATATATTGGACTCTGATGAAGCGGAAGCTTTCTGGGAAGAAGCAAGGAGTCAAAGACATCAAACACTTCCAGCAAATTTGGACAAAGACGGCTTCTACGATTTCTGAGTCTGTACGCACCCTAATGGACGGAGTTAAGCGCAAAGTTCGAAAATGTTATGCAAAAACCGAATAACTATGTTTTGTCTTCAGGAATTGATAAAACACATCCCATGAATCTGAAATAAACAACTACGACGGAAATATAATGCGAAATTTATGTTTTATTCGTGTTTTGAGGTGTCCGGATTATTGCGGATACAGACCTTAAAAACATTCTTCAGGACAAGTTTCCTTCGATAAGTTAAGGTTTCCTTACAAAAAACAGTTTTTTGCTTTAACTTTTTTATTTCAAATTTTCCAACAACATTGTCCTAGGATGATTTTTATAAATTAAATAGATACGTGTAAATCTTGCCGAAATCTCTTACCGTTAGCGAGTAATTAACGATTTTCTTATAAAATAACGCCCTCTTCAAATGTGTACTCAATTTAAAAAAATAACTTATCTCCAGTTTTCAGACATGGTATGCAATAATCAACATCCTTACAAATGCTGTTAAGAAATCATTTTTTGGTTTGCCTCAACTAGAAAAACCAACATTTGAAAAAGGCCTACCTTGTTTTCAAAAACCGTAATAACTTTTGTTTGACATACGATAGAGACAATTTTAGCACACCAAAAGTTGTAACTTTTATTGTTCTAGAATCAATAGGAAGACAAATTTGCTGAAAAATCTATATAAATAAAAATGAGTTGGGGTTTCCTTTGTCACGATTTAACTCGCGAGCGGAAGGACCGTTTGGCAAGATTTTTGCTTTGTTGGATTCGTCTTGGACACCGGAAGGTTCTTATGATGGTTTGAAACCCCTCCCTTCTCCGGAAAGGGGGGCTCCCATACAAGTGAAGCACAAATTTCTGCATAACTCGAGAACTGATCAAGCAAAGGAACCCAAATTTAGCATGCGGAAGTTTTTGGAGGCAAGCAATGTTTCTATGGTACTCAGAGACCCCTCTCCTCTCTAGAAAGGGAGGCTCTCGTACAAATGAAACAGAAGTTTCTGCATATCTCAAGAACTAATCAAGCAAATGGAACCAAATTTGGCATGTGGGGTTTTCTGGAGGAGAAAATTGTTTTTATGGTGGTTTGAGACCCCTCTCTCTCTCTCTCTGTTAGGTTGGGGGGCGGTGCTCCCATACAAATGAAACAAAAGCTTCTACATAAATCACTCGAGAGCTAATCAAGTAAATGGAGCCAAATTTGGCAGGTAGAGGTTTTGAAGGCAAGAAATGTTTCTACACCCAAAAATTGAAATTGTAGCAAAATGCAAAATTGCAATTTTAGCAGTTTTTGCAGAATCATATTTGAGAAATCCGCATGATTCTGAAAAGGCAAATTTGCCCATCATGTTCCACAAAGCTTTTTATGGTATAAACAAAGCCATGCAAATGTGTGCAGTGGTTATCGCTGTGTGCCTAGTGTCTCGACAATCGCAGCAACCGTTGGGTTTTTTGTTCAACCGTCAACTACTTTCAATATGGGTGAGACAATGGCATAGAACGCCGGCACGCCGTATGCTCTCTGTTGCTATTCCGCTGTCAAGTGTTCTTGTTTTATCTGCACTCGTCATCACACCCTCTATCGCCCTCATCAAGTCACCATGCGGTTTATGAAATAAACGAAGCCATGTAAGTGTGCGACCGAAATTTGCTTCATTGTTGTAACGTTGAGTGCCTCAAAACCGAAGAAACTGTAGGACTTTATTCCGTTCACCTCAATTTGTTGTGGTGACTGGATGGTTACAATGACAAGCCGCGTTGTACTGATTGTCGCGGTTCGTCTCCTCGGTAGCGGATGGAAATCTTTTTTTTGTGCGCCATTGAAACTACTACTAATCAACTGTACAACATCACGCACACATTGAATTTTTCTAATCGAATTGATGTGTTGCTTTTTTGCCCACGGCCAATGTTGCTTTCTTTCTCCAAGTTGCGATCCATTACGAGAAATGAAACCAAATCATGCGAAATTGCATTACAATCTTGCTTTTTTATTTTGGGTGTACGATAGTTAAAGACCCCCTCTCTCTCTGTTAGGTTGGGGGGCGGTGCTTCCATACAAATGAAACAAAGCTTCTACATAATCACTCGAGAGCTAATCAAGTAAATGGAGCCAAATTTGGCAGGTAGAGGTTTTTGAAGGCAAGAAATGTTTCTAAGGTAAATCGAGACCCCTTCGCCCTCTATAATAGGGGGGCTCTCATACAAATGAAACACAAATTCGTGCATAACTCGAGAACTAATCAAGCATATGGAACCCAATTTGGCATGTGGAGGTGTTTGGAGGAGAAAAATGCTTCTATGGAAGTTTGAGACTCCTCCGCCATCTGGAAGGTGGCGGGAGGGGTGTTTCCATACAAATGAAACACAAATTTCTGAATAACTCAAGAACTTATCAGGTTAATGGAACCAAATTTGGCATGTGGGGGTTTTCGAAGGCAAGAAATATTTCTAAGTTGACTCGAGCCCTCCTTCTCTGAAAGGAGGGCTCATATACAGATGGAACACAAATTTTTGAATAACTCGAGAACTTAGTAAGTTAATGGAATCAAATTTGGCATGTGGAGGTTTTTGAAGGCAAGAAATGTTTCTATTGTGGTTTGAAACTCCTCCGCTCACTGAAAGAGGGGTCTCTTATTCAAATAAAATACGAATTTCAGCATAACTCGAGAACAAATCAAGCAAATGGAACCAAATTTGGCATGTTTTTGGAGGGTAGATTTCTATATACATGAATTTCTGTCTGTCTGTCTGCCTGTCAGACCCGTATAGACTCGGAAATTTCTGAACCGACCAACGTGAAAATGATTGTTTGAGACCCCTACTATCTCAGGAAGGGGGGCTCTGATACATATGTGACACAAATTTCTTCATAACTCGAGCACTAATCAAGTAAATCAAATCAAATTTGGCATGTGGAAGGTTTTGAAGGCAAGAATATTTCTATGGTGGTTCAAGACCCCTCCCCTTTTTGAAAGGGTGGGGGTTCAAACAAATGAAACTCAAATTTTTATTATAATCGAAGAGCCCCGTGTAATGGTTCGAGAACTAATCAAGCAAATGGAACCAAATTTGGCATGTGGGGGGTTTTGAAGGCAATCATTGTATGGTGGTTTGAGAAACCACCTCCTCTGGAAGGGAGGGCTCCCATACAAATGAAACACAAATTTCTACCAAAAATGAGAATTATCAGGATGCTTAAACACAAAACGTGTATTTCTCGGGTAAAAAGCCTGTTTTGATGAAGTTTGAACCCTACTTATTCAAGAAAAAAAACACTCATACCGAAAAAAACCATAAAAGTGCCAGTTACATTAAATTTTCCTTCATTCAGTTGCAAGCGTAGCAGCGCACGCGCCGGGATCACTTAACAGTAAAAGGGAGCTACCTCTCACTTAATTCCAGATCATAGGGACAAGTAGTTCAATTTTGAAATCATATTAAATGTCTTAATATTGTTCAATTGTATTAAAAACGACAATTTGGTAAATAACGTCAAACTACCTAATAGAATAATTGATCATTATCATTTTTCCGCAAGGAGAAAAAACCAAATGTTGTTGAATACGCCACCTTAATGTACTAATGTTACCACTGACGGTACTAATGTTACCTTTTCTATGCCGATTACTTTTGAACTGCTTTCTAGGTCAAGAGAAGTACTTCAAAATAAATGTATTTAACATTCCGTTTCTATCTCGTAGAACGTAACTTTTTCAATGTCTTCTTCAATTCCCAATACTGGACTTAGTTGATTTTGATTGGAAAACTAAGAGAATTTGATATTAACGCTTCATTTGATCACTTTAAAAAATTAAAAAACAAAACACTGAAACATTTTTTTAAATTATCTTACTAGTAAACTGCGAGCAATTCCTTTAAATTCCACTAAAGAAAGCTTATCTTTTGACAGATAGTCTCTATTTCAGTCACTGTGTACTGTAAGTCTGCTACAGTCACTAGAACAAAATAGGCTTATCTCGTAAAAGTGACGAGCTTTCTCTAGATGGAATCTAAAAATTTAGCTCGCGTAAACTGAAGTGTATTAATACTTGAAAATAGTGTTTCAATGATTTAATTTTTTATTTTTTAAATTGATCAAATGAAATGATTAATTTCAGACTCTCCTAGTTTCCCAATCACAATCGTTCTATTAATAAGCTTAGAAAAGGTTTTAAAATAGTGTTTAAAAAAATGAAAGTTCGTTGATTTGTTTATACCGAGAGTCGGTAAAAGTAGATTTGTCAGATTCATGATTATTGCTTTCATTGATTCATGATTTCTTGTTTTTCCATAACGACGGAAAAATAATTCATGATAGTTAATTTTCATCACTTGAAAACAAAACTCGATTATTAAATCATGACCTGCTTTTCTCATTTTGAACAACGGATTAGTTACCGTGCATGCACATGCTGCCAACTTCTTCGAGTTGTTCACTGTGATGTGACTTTCAGTCACTGTATGTTTTTATTTATCTTCACCCAGTGAGTCGATGTGGCGGTAGCAAATTCGAGACCCATCGCATTCAGTAACAGTGATGACTCGAGGTGCACTTTACTTAAACAACACAACAGTCAATTGACATACATAGTCTCGTTCCTGCTTTGTTCTCTATTCTGTCGCAGCGACGACGTCTCCCTGGTGCCGCTTCGTAATCTTATTAAACTAATGGTCGAATATTTCATGTATATTTATTGTAACCTACTACAAAGAAAGAAGCCACGCAAGAAGGGAGAGATATTTCCGCGGTTATCAGATGCTATATGTCCCCTGTTTTTTTGGTTCCATCGCCTTGTCCTCTTCAGTGAAGGGAAGACCGGGTAATGGGAAACGAGGGTAATAAGAAACATTTGCGACTGCTGTTACTTTTTTTACATCATTTGATGCATTGTCACGATGTGATCGAAAATTACCTCCTGCAATATTACCAAAGTTTGTGTTGTCAAAGATTTATTGCGTATAAATAATTAACCTAATGTTCAAGACAGACGACTACGACAATAGTTTGTGTCAAAAATGATTCACCATGTGTTCTTTCGTTGACTATCTTCACTGGACTAAATTGATTATTGCTTCACATTGCACCTTGGAATGAATAAATCGGATGACTAACATTTACAACGTTAGGGACTCGTCATACACGTTTATTCGCATAATTCGAATAGACAGATGACGGATGCAAATAATGGACTGGTTTTAGCGATTTTTCATGCGACTACCCTACCAGCTAGTGATGAATTCACCTAAAGGGTGATACGGTCAAAATTTGGTCAAGGGAAAACGCGTGTAAATCGGAGAAATCGTTTATTTAAAAAATCAAATTAAATTTCTTTTTCAAGTTCAATTAGTATAAAATTCAGGAAAAATATTCAGTTAGGCTTCCGCTTTTCCAAATCCGAATTGCCGGGCCTTACGCTTGACCCCTGCCATCAGATTTTGTACAGCCACCTTGTCCACCTTCTTCGCCGCAGAAAGCCAGTTTGCCTTGAACTGCTGCTCGTCCTTAGCAGTTTTTTGGTCTTCTTTAGGTTCCGCTTGACAATAGCCCAGTATTTCTCAATTGGGCGGAGCTCTGCGCGTGTTGGGAGGGTTCTTGTCCTTGGGAACCACCTGCAAGTTGTTGGCGGCGTACCACTCCATGGCCTTTTTACCGTAATGGCAAGATGCCAAATCCGGCCAAAACAGTACGGAACAACAGTGTTTCTTCAGGAAAGGCAGCAGACGTTTATTCAAACACTCTTTCACGTAAATTTCTTGGTTGACGGTCCCGGAAGCTATGAAAATGCTGCTTTTCAAGCCACAGGTACAGATGGCTTGCCAAACCAGATATTTCTCTGCGAACTTTGACAGTTTCGTGTGCTTGAAAATATCTGCTACCTTTCCCCTTCCTTTTGCCGTATAAAACTCCTGTCCCGGAAGCTGCTTGTAGTCGGCTTTGACGTAGGTTTCGTCGTCCATTACCACGCAGTCAAACTTCGTCAGCATCGTCGTGTACAGCCTCCGGGATCGCGCTTTGGCCGTCGTATTTTGTTTATCATCGCGATTTGGAGTCACTACCTTCTTGTAAGTCGATAGTCCGGCTCGTATTTTGGCTCGATGCACGGTTGTAGACGATACACCCAGCTTATTTGCGGCATCTCGGAGAGATAGGTTAAGGGTTTCGCTTGAAACTACCGGCAACTCTCTGTGTCGTCTCAGCGGCTTCCGGTTTTCGATTTCCCCCCGATCCAGACTTCCTGGCTGTCGACAAACGTTCCCCAAACACTTTAATTACATTGTAACGGTTGATTTGGCAACTGTTAGCGATTTTGCCAACTTTGCGTGCGAGTAGCTCGGATTTTCGCGATGCGCGAGCAAAATTTTTGATACGCTGCTCTTCTTGCTTGGACGGCATTTTGACAACTGAAGAGTGAATTCCAAAATCAAAATAGGAGCAACATTCTACACACACACCTTCAAAATGAGGGGTGTTCAGGTTTTTAAATGCAAAATTGAAAGAAATACGTCAAGTTGATATTGACCAAATTTTGACCGTATCGCCCTTTATGCTTCGCCAATCGCAACCCTGTTGCGTACAGAAAACAATTGACAGCGTTATCTGTTGATTTACAGCAGCCATGGCGAAAATAGTTAGGCAGCTACGGTTGATGGTTTGTTCGTCCTGCCAGCTACACCCCAGAGAGATAAAGTTGGATATCGTAAGGCACTTCATGTGCGCCGGTCCAGCATTTAGAACTTCCTCTCCCTTCTATTGTCATGCGAAATAGTTGAACGGAGGCTCGTTTGCGGCCCCAGGACATTGCAGAAAAGCTGGAGAGAAGCCGCTGTTCTATCCTTCGGGGTTTGTGGAGAACGGAAAGATAAACAGTATGAAGTGCCTGCCTTTATCAAAAGATTTCCGTGAAGGAGGATGTAGTCTTTTAGCAAAAATCTGGACTCGGCCAATTATCCCAAGAAATCACTGATGGATTGGATGACAATAATAGGTTATACCAAAGACGATCAACCCTCCCAACGTGCTCAAGCTGCGACCTATAGACATTGTTTGGGTGATTCTCAAACGAAGAATCTGCTCCAATATTTTCGGGGCCAAAACGGAGTAACAGCTGATCACCAAGGCCCCAAAAAGCTGAAGCACATACCGGCATCCATCTTTTCATTGGCCGTGGCTAAGATTCCTGTGTGTCCAAGGTCTTTTGAAGATGGATTGAAAAATGTTAGAATTTGTGGAGAATTTGTTCCATTGAAATATCGTTTGTCGTTTTTATTTCCATATCCATACGAAATAAGCCCTTTCTTTAATGGACATGTTATGATTTATCGTTACTTAAAGTTATCCATCATCCATCATAATCTGAAGCATTTTTCATTTTTCCTTTTTACATTTCCTACTAGAGCATTCCTCTTTAAACTAGAGAGACACTATAACCGTTCACTGACCAAGTTAAGAGGTTTTGATGATGATAAAATACTATCATCTATTCAAGCAAGGATACTTTCCATAGCAGTGTGATCATCGAGCTCCTGTATGAAGGGCCAAAAACGTTTGGGAGGCCCGTAAGCAGATACACTTACCTGAAACCCGTGAATATAGAGAAAAGAATCTCCTTCCAAAAGCAAGTTCACACCCACAGCACTAGAATCGAGCCCTCGATTGACAGAATAAACCCAATAGATGGGGTCGTAGAGCTCACCCATGTTCCGCGGAATGTTAACAATAGAGAGGGAGCATTCCCATGCTCCCTATCCAAATCGTTTCATTTGAGCACCCTGATGGTCCCGCCCTTTCGCCGTTGTATATTATATCATGGTTTCTGCTTTTGATGAGCTTACCATAGGCAAAGACCGATGTTGGTCTATGGTCTATTCACGATGTCGATATTTCTCGCGGTCATAGGATAGGGAAGAGAACAGATGAAAGAAGGGAAAGCATTAGTTATAAAAACCACGCTATGCGCATGCAAGATTTTCATGGTTCAGAATGGTTCAACGGATGCATATGAGAGGTCAATCCCGATTAGTTTCCACTCGTTTACTCAATTCCATCATGTTTAATTATAGAAAACAAGAAACGTTTTACAACGTGCTGCATTAGGGAATATTAGGGTAATGATCCCTCATCGCATCTTCAAGTGATCATTATAAGCTGTCCATTTGGTTGAGGCACTTTTGAACGTTAAAGTGGCGTCTATTCACACCTGAAATTTTGCGCGACCAACGGCAGAACGTACGCCCATACTCTTTATTAACCCGAAGGGCAGGGCTGACTAAGTTAAGAGATTTTTTTACTAAACTCAGTGGCTTAAGCGCGACTCTCGATTACGAGAGACCACTGGTCGTGTTTATTGTTTCGTGCTATTTATGAGACCCCTATTTAGGGTACCTGTTGATTCCCTAATTAAAAAACAAGGTACAAATAAATTTACTGGAAAGGAAGTCAACGATATTCAGAAAATTGTCACACACACACTTTCACTCCAACATGTTCAGTTGTTTACAACATGCCGTCGAAACAGGATGTACTGTAGGCGCGCATTCTTTCAAGCGAACAAAGATCGTGGGGAAAAGCACAATGGGCCATTTTAACATTTTATATGGCGGCCGAAACCCGTCATATACCGTACTCTGACAACAATGGCAGTAATCCGGAAGAAAGGTAAGGCCCTTCAACGTAGACTATGGATAAGAAGATGCTCCGATCGCTGCGCACTATGTTTAACAACAAGGATTCGGTGGGCCAGCGGAAAGCGGCGAGCAAGTTCAAGTCGCGTACATCGGTAAGACTCTGAAAAAGAGGAATTAGTATGTCGAAACAAAACTAGATCCCCAGAGTACACGGATGAACAAATCAAAACTGTGAAATCCCAGTGCCGCTGAATTATACGGAAATACGGTGGAAAGTCTTTCATTATGGACGACTTAAGCTACTTTCCTCTGTCCAACTTCCAGATGCCCGGAAATGACTGTTTTGTACATTAAGGATAAATCTTCAACTCCTCCGAAGGTTAATTATAAACTCAAGCACAAGTTCGAACAAAAACAAAAACATCGCAATTTCCGATAAGGGAATTTTGGAGCCGTGGTTCAAACCAAGTGACTTGGCCATCAACAAGCAAGTCTATCCAATAGAATGTGTGTAGAAAATTCTCATCCGGTTTCTTCAGAAACATCAGTCGGATGGAGACTACGTATTTCTGCCGGACAAGGCATCATCACACTAGACAAAGAGAACGCTAATATTCCTGAACCAAAATATACCATTTGTGCAAAAAGCCCAGATTCCGAAGTGTCGTCCTATCGAGGATTTTCTGGTCTAGTGAGCTCTACTGTATACACGGGTGATTTGAAGGCCATGGTCACGAAGCAGCATTCGGAATAGCGGTCATGTGCTACCATCAGGCTATCCCGGGAGATTTGTTCCACAAAGATAAAGGGCCAAAGTTTCGTTGTACGACTTCGAGAATTATGCTTCCGAGTCACGGTACGCTTTTGTTGAAGCATTCGCAAGTTCCAGGCTCTCGGAAACAGTGGTAGAATAGGTGCTCCACTCACCTCGAGTCTGACGATCCATCGCACGGACAGGCACACAGTTATCCCCAATTTGACGTTGACAAGTACCGTATCTATTAACTACTAAATAGGTCTTATTTATCAGAATGGCCATTTATGACGTCTCCAGAAAGCATGTATCGCGACATGATTTTATTGACATTGGTAAAATACTTCAATGCTTAGTATAGTTAGCCATTAGACATTACAAAATATCAATTCAACAAAATTATACCCATAAACCTTTTTTTTTAACAATAACAATATGTACAATAATGCCGCATGGAACGTATTTGATAGAAGAAGAAAGAGTTAAAATTTTGACATTTCGTGAATGTAATGTTCGTGTTCGCGAAATGGCTAGACGTTTGGGAAGATCGTATCACGACATAATCAATTTTCTGAGAAATCCAGAACGATATAGGAATAATAAGACAGGTGGACCAAAAAAAAAGTTGCAAGTAACTCACTCAAAAGTTTGAAACAAATCAAGGCAGAGTTATCACTTGACGTCTCTTGTTCTACAATCTATCGAACATTGCAAAGCTCTCCTTATATTCAGCGGCAAACACTGAAACAAGCTCCACGATTCTTACCTCGCCATAAACAAGCCCGACTCAAATTCGCACGAGCTGCAGACAACAAGCAGTACGCAAGCGTTCATGACCTGAAACAAGCCGTCTTATCCGCATGGCAAGGAATACAAGTATCTACTTGCCGTAACTTAATTCAGAGCATGCCTAATAGGTTGTTTGAATTTATTGAGAACAAAGGAGGACCTACCCATTATAGACATTTTGATTTTCAGGTAAACATCGTTGAAATCTTTAAAAGAGAAATAGATTATGGAACATATAATTTTTATGAATCTTTTATTATAAAGCTAAACACAATATGCCTATAGTCGAAAATTCCTCAGTAAAAATAGACAACAAGTAACTATTATTATGTGCAACTTATTTAAAAAAAACTCACTAATTTATCCAAGACAACGCAAAAAAATTGTACATAGAACAAATGTCTCGTATGACACATTCATATTAAGCTTTTAAGGAGTGTATCGAAAAGTAGTTATAAACTTCCAAATAATAAAATAGGCATGAAAACAAGGTTAAAATTAACATACTATTTCAGTTTATTATAGCTTAACATGTTTACAAAAGATCCAAACGGAAAAACTAGTCATCATGTTCATTTCTGTAGAATGCCCGTACCTTTGATTTGACACCTGCCATCAAATTCTGCACAGTGACCTTTGTGCACTTCCTGATGCCGCTGCCCAATTTTTCTTAAAATCGGTCATGTTTTGGGACACTGTACCATCCTTCTTAAATATACGCTTGACTATTGCCCAATAGCGTTCGATCGGTCGCAACTGGGGACAGTTTGGTGGGTTGATGTCTTTTTCTACGAACTTGATGTTATTCTCCGTCAGCCACTGTAGAGTGGATTTGGCGTAATGTGCCGATGCCAAATCTGGCCAGAAGAGAGGAGGGGACTGGTGCTTTCTATACAATGGTAGCAACCTGTTCTTCAAACATTCCTTTTGATAAATCTCAGCATGTATAGTTCCTTTTGTATAGAAAATTGAAGAACGCAAGCCACATGTGCAAATAGCTTGCCAAATGAGCACCTTCTGACCGAATTTCTCCATCGCAACAGTCGTATCTGCGGTTGGCACACGTTCCCCAACAGATTTAGTATAAAACTGCGGCCCCGGTAGCGTTCTTGAATCTTCTTTAACGTATGTTTCGTCATCCATCAAAAATGCACTGGTCGACATTGTCCAAAATGCAGCTGTACAGCTTTCGAGCCCTGGTTTTGGCACTGAGACTTTTGTTCCGGAGTTTGTTTGGGCACTTTCTGCTTTGTGTACGTCTTCAAGTCATTCCTGCGCTTGATTCGTTGAATCATTCCGATGCTGGTCCTGAACTTCTTGGCTAGATCGCGAGTAGAGGCAGATTTGTTCCGTTGAATATAATCCACAACTTTTTGGTCCAAATCGGGGTTGCTGGAGCCGGGTTTCCGGCCACTTCTTGGTAAATCCTTGAGGGAGCACTCCTTACCAAACTTTTCGATGATGCGTTTTACACTTGCCGGGTGAACATTTACTCTTTTCGCAATCTGGTTGTAAGTAACACCCTTTTCGGTGCACCAAGTGTGCAGAATTTTCTTTTTAGTCTCAAATTCAATTCGCGACATTTTGAATACAACTTTATCAACGGAAATGAATGAACCGAATAATCATTTTTGGACATGTAAACAAAGCAAATGGCGCTTACACGCTAAAAATATATACAGTAGTTTATGCGTAATAACGCATCGAATGTTTATAACTACTTTTCGATACACTCCTTATCTGGTGGGATGCTATCATTACACTTTTTTGTATAATGCACGAAATGAATTTTGTGCAGATCAGCCAATCACTGCTTCCCTTGTATCGTACTCATGCATGATGGTGTTGCTGCTGGGATGGGCGGTAATCATTTACCTATCCCAAAATAAAAATTAAAGCGCAGTCGAGAGTTAAGACTTCATACTCATTAATCAAGTATCGGATTCAGTAACAGCTCTTTCCATAAATACAGAATCGAACGCTGGACAACTCCAAGTTGGGCTTTTTATTTTCAATCTCATTTCAAGTCTATATAGTAGATTTGGATAAGATTTGGATTGGATTTGGACTGGATTTGGATTGGATTTGGATTGGATTTGGATTGGATTCGGACCACTTTACACAGTTGCGTAAGAACTAAGACTCATTTTCAGTAATAGTGGAGCTACTCAGTCGACGAGTCCACTTTTTTCCGAAACTGAATTGTTGTTTTTAAGGAGAAGCACTCTCGTTGAAGTGGGAAGAGTGTGGGGAGAAATTAATCACTTCTCTTCTCCCCTCAGAGGATACGGACATCACGATGTATGAGTAGTTGTTTGGTGTGGAAATTTTTTCGACATGGATTTTGCTAGGCTTACTGAATAATAGAAGTACCACAATAGTACGGATTTAAAAAGCTCTCATTTCAAAATTGGTCACCATAGAGAAGAGAAGAAGAAGAGGTTCACAACAAACTCGAGATAACGATTGATATTTTTAGAGTAAAGCTCAACCAACCGTTTTCGAGGATTCATTTCACGCGATATGACGAACCTAAAATTACCATCACTTTCCACTTGAGCCACTGACTGACTGACATGCCATGGATCGATAGATGTGAAAAGGAAAACATTCGCTTCTGAAAATAACCTTCCAAAAATAGAAGTATTTTAGCCTTTTTCACATGACAGCGGATGGAGGAACCAATCTTTGCTGGATTTTCCTGCGAAATGTTTCGATAGATGTTCTCATTATTACACCGTATCTGCTAGTGGAGGAATTTAACCATACAAGCAATGTTGTGCGCCGGAAGGGTTGTGATGAAGAGCTGATCGAATTCGTTCATTCGATTTACCACTTCCGATTCGCTTGCATAAAGCAATCCATCCGAATCATAATTATTATGCGTTATGAAGCTTTTCAACCACTTCTCTTCCTCTATTGGGGTTTGATAAGTAGCAATGATCCTGCCACATCCTCCTTCAACGAGCATTAAGTAGCAATAACGGATTCGACCCAGATACACATAATCTCCTTAAAACCAAACAAATTAATTAAGTGCTGAATAACTCAGGTCATTAAACGGTATCGCTTTTAATGCAGGGAAAAATCTTGAGGTGAGGATGCAAGGTGCCCAGGGGCAAATTGTTCTGCCACGCAGGGAGAAAGTCATAACCGTTAATCGACATCAAGTAGGGGTACCGTACTGTGTTTGTGTGATATTACCGTTGCAATGCCGTGATATGCTTTCCGGCTTGGCAAAGGAGCAGCTCACCGGCGTTGAAACGATCGATAAAGAATATGCCTGATATAAGAAATTATGATATCGCCCGGTTTGTCCTTATGGAAGCCATCGTCTCACTTAGAGTGGAACGTGAAGCTTTTCAGTAGTTGGGAGGGAAATTATGGATTGACCTTAGGAGGAGGGAGTCATATTAAATGAATTTATGAGTGTATGTCATGCCATATTCCTCGTAGGTGATATCCCTTTGGTGGGATTATATCATTAAGAGATAATCCAATTAGACTTTCAACCAGAAATTATTCACACATTTATTGGTTCTACAATTGTTATTAGTTTACTTTGCAAAAATTTTGCTTACCAAGTTTTCTTTTTCTTTTCTTTTCAGGTACTTAACTTGCTACAGAATCATTCTAATCGCGGAATGGAAAGCTAAGAAACCGTCTTAAACACGAACTCATGTATCACTTTAAATTTAAGCACTCCCGGAGCAGTGACAATGAAAGCGATGACGACCGACGGAGACGATGATTTTGTTCAATTAGAAGGAAGCCATTAATTAAAGACGATCTGGAATATTGAAGACGACACTTTCCTATGGAAAGTGTAGGAGCCAAACAGTTAGCTGCTCGTAAGCGGGAATGACACAACTTGATTCCCGTCTACTTTGACTTATCGTGATATTTGAGGCGGAGAGGGTGGTTCTATGATGTGAAAACTGAAAACCAGGATTCATTTATCATTTTGAAAAATTAAAGATCAGCATCTCCTTCGATAACAGCGATTATGTAGTTGAAGTAGAACAATTGCTAAATAGGGTGACAACCCACTACTATGGACTAGTTGTTCTTTAAATTGTTTTTTTTTTTAAATTAAAGATAGCCTTCAGCTTCAAAACCAAAATTACGGATGCCAAATTTATAAACACACCTCTATATAACATACTTTAAACTTATTTTTTTCCAATTATAAACGAATTTGCTAGTAGAGAAACAGGAAAGAAAATGTGACATTACACGCAAATTTGAACGGTCCGCAGCGGTGCTTGCTGCGATTTATCGATGGTAACAAAAGAATGAAAACACGCCAAAAAGTTGTAATAAAATGCGCATAAAGACTGTATTCGATGAAATTTGGACACACAAAATAGGTCACCAAAAATTTTCCTTGAGCCCGATTCTTTTCAAACTTTCTAAAAATAAAGTTCTACTAAATGGTTAAGTTTTAACATCATTGGTTTATTGAACCTCTTCTCCCAACCCAAATGCCCGCACCTTTGCCTTGATGCCTTTCATCAAATTTTGGGCAATGATAGGACCGACTTGCTTACTTACTTTTAACCACACTTTCTTTAGTTCAAGTTCATTTTCTATCAGTTTTGGAGTTTTAACGAGCTTTGCCTTCATGATTGCCCAAAATTTTTCAACTGGGCGAAGTTCCGGAGTGTTTGGAGGGTTGACGTCTTTTGGTACAAAAACTACATTATTATCTTTGTACCAGTCTAAGACGGGCCGGGCATAGTGGCAAGATGCCAAATCCGGCCAAAACAGTGTCGGGCCATCGCGAGATCTCAAGAAGGGCACGAAGCCGTTTTTGGAGGCATTCGTCCTTGTAGATTTGTACGTTGACGGTCCCAGAGGTGATGAAGTGGCTGACTCATTTTGCCACATCCGCAGATCGCTTGCCAGCCAAGGATTTTTTTGGCGAATTTCGACAGTTTCTTCTTCCGTACACTCTCCGGAACGGCCAACTTAGAGGTGGCGACGTAGTGTTCCTGTCCTGGCATTTGTTTGGTGTCGGCTTTAATGTAGGTCTCATCGTCCATCACAATGCAGAACGGTTTTGTGAGCCACTCCTGTACAGTTTTCTTGCACGAGTTTTGGCCACCGAGTTCTGTTTATCGCTCCGGTTCGGTGCCTTCTGGACCTTGTACACATGTAATCCAGAACGTTTCATTGTTTTCTGCACAAAACAAACTCAAACTTTCGCCTTTTTCGCAACATCCCTGATTGAAATGTTGGGATAACGCTTAAATTGGTTCAATACCATCCTGGCCTTCTCCGGATTTGATGTGCCACGTTCTTTGCCACTACCATTTTTCCGCTTGGTTGTCTTACGGCCCATGAACGGTTTGATCACGTGAGATACGGTTGAATGTGCGATTCCGAGCTGTTTTCCGATCCATCGATGAGAAGCGTTTGGGTTTTCGAAGTGAGTGCCCAGAATTGGTTGGCGCATTATTTCTTCATTCGAAGCCATCACTGAAATCACTCGACCGATTTTCACGAAACACATTACACAATTGACACAACACAATGAAATACATTCAGTTAAAATTTCAATAATTATTACCCACACGCTAAAAAGTTACGAACAATTGCGTGTGTCCAAACAGTCTTTATATATAAGTGGAAAAAGTTTTTTTATACTATGGGCTGTTTTTAATACGTGTACATTTGCATGCCCCTTCAGATTTTTTTTCATTTTTATTGATTCGCACCATAAAAAAACCGCAAGAGATGAAATTGAGTTGCCTATGATTTTTATTGTACTAATTTTAATTTTTATTGTACTAAATATCCGGATAAAAACGTATTATTAACCAAGAAAACTGGAAATTATCAGCGGTCATTCTGATGATTATGCGCTATGTCTGAAGCTACTAGGCTCAAACATTGGTGTGGTGTAAAGATTCCATCAGTTTCATCATGCCTTAATTATATCTCCTAATTGAACACGTGTAACATGGTTTTTGCAAGTCCAAAAAACACAAAGATATAGATATTTAAAAAAAAATCTATTTTCGTCTCTATTTGATTTCTTTATAATCTCCGTTTATGTTCCTATTTCAGACATATGACTAGTTCCTATTTTTTAAAGACTCATTCGCTAACAGCCTTCAGATAAGCGTGTAAGAGAAGCAACGGTCATAGCTTGGTCAACTCAAAGCGGTACACAGTTAAAATTATTCTATTAATAATCTATTTTCATGCACACACAAAGAGCATCCGGATATAAACGGTGAACAACTAAAAACACAACGGATTCTGTACAAAACTTGATGGAAGGTAGAAACGTAAAGCCCGATAGTACGCATTTGGAAAATCAGAAGTCTTATCAAATAATTTTCCTTTGTTTTGCAGCCGATGAACTTCAAAAAGAAATAAACATTGATAATTTATATAATATACTAATCTGTGTGCACTAAATCATGCTTGACCAATTTTTTACAGTTCCACCCTTTAGTAAAGATACATAATGCTGAAATAGAAAAAAAACCATAGAAAAATTTAAATGCTCATAACTTTATAAAACTCATAATTGAAAAGTTTTCTACTTCTAATTTTAATTAAATTCAAACATTAAAATTCATTTATTCAATTTAAATGAATTTCAATCTTTAAAAAATGAAAACAATTATTAAATCAGGCATTAAAAAACCGATAACATTTTGTTAACAATTTGCATTTCTTTTGGATTTTGCGATATTTTTATTGAAAATTTTAATGTTTTTCTATGGAAAAATAATCATTTTTTATGGAAATATGAGATTATCAGTAAAATCAATTTATATATAAATTTATGTATATATATACTATAATATATAGTTTATATATATATATATATATATATATATATATATAAATTTATACATATATATATACAATTTATATATAAATATATATTTCGATGGCTGTTTTGTTTTTTATTTTCAATGCAAAGAATTATTAAATTACAGCCAGATTCAATGAAGAAAGAATTAAGTTTTGAGTGTTTCAGTGGGGGGGCTTTTCCATTTCTCTCTTATATTATTATTTTAATTATTTTTATTATTATTATTATTCTTAATTCATTACCAATCAGTAACATGAGACATTCGTCTTTTTCAAAATTGTTCCATATGTTTTCCTTGTTGAAATGGCATGATTACTTTTCAAGGTTACAATTCATTTGAATCACTTAGTTATTGAATTATTTACAAATTCAGTTTGATCAAACTTTTTTGTTTAATTAAAGTACACAACACATTTCCTCCTAAATACTAAGAAAAATCTTTCTAGAGTTAATTCGTTCGAAAGTAAATTCCATTCAATCACGATTCTAACATAAAAGGAATTTTCCATACCTTGAAGTATAGAAGCGTGGCAGTTTGTACTTTCTCGATCGATTGCTTCTGAAAAGTTCCAATTTATTAACAAATAGTCGGGTAGTTCTTTGGTAGCAAGATTGAAGAGAAACAGGCAAGTTAAAAACAAAGTGAACGCGAGCATTTAGTAAAACTCTTAGCCTGGACAGAGCAAATGCGGAAACATCAAAAAAGAGGAAGTCGCATGCAATTAAGTGAGGAAATAGTAAGCTTTTAAATAATTTAATCTGCGTATCCACACTAAGGAAAGAATAGGCAAGGTTAAGTGTTCTTAAACCAGCAAATATTTTTAGACATTGTCTTAAAAAAAAACTTATCAAAAGAGAAATTGTCTGGAATGGCCACTTCAAGACTAGTAGCATGTTCTTCAAATTCAATATTTATGTTATTAAATACTAAGATGGGTTTTTTGGGTTTGTTTTAATTCGCAACGTCTGAGATCACTCAAGTTTTTCTCGTCGTCTCTAACGTAGAGACGAATCAAAACAAACCCAAAAAGGATATAGTTCCTCTCCCATGTGCGCATCAAAACAGAGTGCACACAATATATCGCTAGAATAACTATCACAAAGCCATCAGTGGTACATGAGCGCTTTCCAAACGTCTTCTTTGGCCTGTTGAGGTGGCGGACTTGTCCGTGCTTCGACCTACCTCGCAGTGGGATGTTAGGCAAAAGATGGCGTCTTTGGTTCGAGTACCACTGTACGCATGCCCTTTCGCTCAATTTTCAAAAACATCTGTTCTATTTCCAACCTGCCGTACACTGTCGGAACTTTCAACACTTTCTCTTCATATCTTTCATTCTACCAAAAACATTAATGTTCACTCTTGGAGCCTCATGGTGATGAGCGAACATCTCCTTCTAATCGTTACTCCACGCACGGAGCAATTAAAGTATCAGCAAATCGTTTAATAGACACACTATAAACGAAACGACGAAGAATCTCTCAATGTTACTTAGGACCGAATGCGTTGTTCAGCTTGATTTAGTAACACATTTTTTAAACCTTCAATTGCTTCCATAAGCCGTTCATAGCTATATGAGTCACTATAAATGTTATCAAGATGTCGTCTTGCATGATGGTTCATAATATCAATTTGAGGTAAAAAAAAGAGGTACACCCGGTTCTTCGGTTGATTGTTTTCCAAGGTTTTCATTCGATTTAAAAAAATCAATTTTAACGATCAGATAAACACCCATAACTTCTGTGCGACCCACCCTACATATTCCACAAACAACAACAACCACAGCAACATAACAACCACGTACAACATAAACTCAACAGTAAATGACACCATGAAACCGATTCGTGGTGCTTATCCAATGTTCCCTACAACAAAAGGAAATACTTGTCAAATTGTTGTAAGTCTTCAGCATACCACACCATGTGCCAGCGACGATTTTAAAGCGACAAAATTCCTAATAAGAAGACTAGCTAGAATCGTAGCCGTACGATGAGCACTTAACATGTGTGGGTGAAGACAATGAGGCAGAAGACCGAGCAGATGAGCTCAATTTAAATTATGAATAAAAACAAAAGGTCAAATTCAAAAGGCCGCATACATCCTTCTGACGTACGACAGTTCCAAGAATTTTAACCACGGGAATGAAGTTGGATGATGATCAGAGCATCATACGAGAATGTGACAAACGAGTTCCATGTTCTGACAAATTGTAATAAACACCCATTCACAATCTGCTCTTCCCCTGCGGTAAAGTTCCATCAATATTGCTTAGTCACAGCAAATTGAAATCCAATCTAGCATCTAGTTCGTATTGAAAGATAAACTTCCTTCGTTTGTTCCATGGAGCAAACTTTGATCGACCTGAAACCACGTCATCTACGGTAGCCGTCAATCAATTGGAAAGTTTCCACATCAGAATTCCTTCAGGAATCTTGGCTTTCCGAATAAGGTTAAAACTCACAAATAGAATCAAATTTCGTGGTGTGTGGCTCGGGCGCTCTTTTCCGCTTCAAAACGTTTGCGCCAACGGAAGGAAACTTGCGGTTCCTGCGGAATTGTTTCTGGCGAGGTAAGTTTTGCAAATGCTGCCGCTGTTTGCCTGCAATGTTGGGCTCGGCGTTGTCGGCGAAATTGAAATGTGCAAAAATTGATGAGAACCCGTCGCAATGAATCGTGTCAAATGAGGGACGGTCTAAGTCATCAGCTAAGACATGACGCGCCGTGCTTGAGATTCCATGTGCCATTTCCAGCTTGGAGTTGTTGGTTAAGCGTTAGCAGCTTACGGTACGAATAAAGTGCTTCGTTATGACTTTTAGCCTGGGCAACTCCATTCTGTTGGTTTGACTGCAGATTACCCGGTCCAAGTCCAGAACGAACCCTTAGTCGCTACCGCTGGAGGAGGAGAGTCAAATGAATTTTCATTGCTTTCACTCAACGTTCAGTGTATAGTTTCGTCGGGAAGACCGGAAGGTACGGCCACCACCGGTGCCACCACTCTGTAATGGAACATACCACCTGCACCTTCCGCCGTCAGATACCTACCGAGTGGATTCATTCTGGAGCGCTGGAAAGTTTAAAATATTTCCCACCCGAGTTGGTCCAATGGGTGATGGATGCTGAATGGAACCGGCATAGAGGTGGAATTTTATATTTGAGTCCATCATACCACACCGAAAAAGGAAGGAAGCCATAGTGGTGATGTGTTGGGGGCAGTGTGAGTAGGATGCAGCAAATTTGAAGGATCTCTGAAGTAGAAATTTAGGAATAGTTGATGATGATGACGACGACGATAGTTCCTGGATACCATGCGGGAGTTAGCACTGCGGAAAGTTCCGTTAATATGCATAATCGTAAAGTGGCATGGTGTGGTAACTGGGGAAGCAATGTAACGATGCAGAGATAATTCCGGACAAATTGCTTCGTTTGTCCTGAGAGGAACTAGTTGTTGTATAGTTTTTTTTTAATAGTGAGTGTTTCACACCACTTTAGCAAGTAAGGGGGTTTGAGACAAGTGTGCCACCAGGAATTTTACGGAAAACATTTTTCCACCAGGCATACTACAGATTCATTTGGTTATGGTTTTAGACATGGTTTAGACAATTTAATTCAATATTTTCTGTTATCTTTTTTTTCTGTTATCTTGCTATTTATTATTAATTTTATTTCGATCATCAAAAAAGCGAAAAATAAAATATTGAAAATTATACTTTTTGGGGTAAAAGTGCAAGCAAGTGTTTCACTTTTATACCTCTTCATTAACTTTTCTTCTCGAGAGAAAAGCTTTCAAACGTGTGAATATGGCTGTTACGTACACTTCGGGTCTGACTTATACCGAAATGAGTTAACATAATGTAAAAACGGTATACGGTAACACTCATGGTATACATAAGCTCCAAAAAACTATTTCAACACATCCTTAAACTTTTTTTGGAAATTAATTGATTGTTCATAGAAGAAATATTAATTTTCCAAACCGTTTCCGTTGATCTTTTCCCCGGTGGCTGTCTTGCGCTACAAGTAAGACTATTTACAACGTGCAGTATGCCATCCTTTTCTAAAGATTGTACTCAAAAAAAAAACAACAGATAAAAATAATCACCAAAAATTCAATTTAATTCGGACGCTTTTGAAGCTCTCAGGGAATTAATAAACTCATATTAGCTGTTTATGCAAAGTTGGTTTATTTAACCTCCACTTCTACATGCTACATCTTGGACTAAACGCTACCCATCAAATCCTGTGCAACACTTGCGCCAACTTTCTTACATACTTTTATGTAACCTTTCTTCAAATCCTTGTCAATTTTGAAGACCTTCCCTGTTTTCCAGAGCTTGCCCTTAATAATCGTACAGTCTTTCTTTTGGGTGAAGTTCTGGCGAGTTCGGCGAATTTGCTTCCTCCGGCAGAAAAACCACAATAACACTAGAAACTATGATGAATCCTAGAGGGTTTGAGCTGTTTAGTGGAATACTGTTTAGTGGAAAACTAGAAATTAGAAGAAAATTTAGTATTTTCCATTTAATTCCAACTACCTTTGCTTATCTTGACAGATACGCATATTTCGTCTACAATGTGCAGACTTCTTCAGTGTCTCATACCAAGTCGAGTTATAAGTACGAGACACTGAACAAGTCTGCACATTGTAGACAAAATACGCGTATCTGTCAGGTCATCGTGCTAGGTCGTCCAAAACGTCCTGGAGTTCAGGAATTGAGATTCACAGTTGTAAAAGTTGCTTTATCCGCTATATAAAGTTACGGTATGCATTCAAACATACTTGAATGTCCTGAAAGACCATCAGACCTAATGACCAAATCATGGGATATCGTATGTCATCCAAACCATCTTGAAGCTCAGAACTTTTTTTTTATAAATATAAAATATTGTTTATTTAGTTTTGTACATAAATAACATATCATATAAATCAAAATTAATTTTCTAGACTTAATACAAAGTCTAATTCCCCTACATCGATTCTATAATTAACATTACAATTAACAAAGTTGATGTATTGTATTATCGTTCTTAGAACAACATTTTATTTTGGCTGTTGTCATGTTAGCCAGAATTGGCCTTACAACTTCATCGAATGAAAGTCTCTGCCATCCGCCGAGTGTCGTTGTCAATCTGTATGTCATGCATCAGCTACTCGAGGGCACTCGCTGAACCTGTGTTGGACGACCAATGATATGCAACAAGCTGCGATGTTCCGTCATTTCGTTCATGAAAAAGTAGAGATCGCTGCGTTGATGTGATGATAGTCGTTTCATCGTAATATTGTTCCAGATTTTCTTCCAGTTTTGGCCCGGATGATTCTTTTCTACTCTTTCGCAGGTCCGTTTGATCCAAGTAGAGACGGTGTATTTGATCGCTGGAGGGGTTTTTTTGGATGTGGTAAGGAAATAGGGGAATTTGCTGAGAAAGGAGTTTGAGACAAGAAAGATTGATGGGGAGAGAATTATTTTGAACGAGAAGGGAATTATAAAAGGCAAGGGAATCGATCTCTTGCAGGTGACGGCAATTGTAGCTTAAGTCCGCCTTGCTCGCTGCTACGCGCCAACTGCTGCATTGGAATTCGGGCAGGCAGCCCTCGAAACAAGAACGTGCCCATCATCAAAGTCAACCTTGCCGTGCGAGCACATTGCGGTGGGATCACAGACGAAAGGTACCACATCTTCGCTGTGATGAAGGTGTTCAGCTGTACTACCTTCTGTGAACATATATTATTATATATTGTGACATTCATCTGACAACATGGTCTACATGAATAAAACTTAAACTAAACAAACTAAACAAACATATTGGAACTCAGCAATCGTTGTCTAAAACTCTTAGTACTAATACAAAAGTCAAACAAACTGTACACACTGTTAAACGTACAACACATTACACGTAGTGGATCGTTCTGACCATAATCGGTGCGTCTAAAATCTAGTCTAAAGAAATCAGTGCGTCTCAAATTACGGGGAATGACATTAATGTTGAGTTGAGCCAGGATACTAGGAGAATCTATGCAACCGGTTAGAACTTTTCTGCTGCAGGTTGAATGAACGCATGCTATGCAACCATATAAGTTGCGAGGTCCTAGATACCAAAGCATTGCAGTTTAACTACACCATCAGCCGCACTGAGTTGGTGAAAATAACGCCCAACACCATCAAGTTCTCCTTCGTCTGCAGATTCGGTACTGTCAGAGGTTCCCCATTTATGAAACCTACGTCAACAGCCACTGTTTTCTGCCGACTTGGTTTCGCCCTAGCCACGCTTCCAAAATAATCGAACAGCTGGAAGATTCGTTCGATCGTTTGTGTTGATGTTACAATCACAGTAACATCATCAGCATACGCTACGCAGAGCTCTTCCCCACACACACGTTCTATTCGTATGAGCAGGGGATGTAAATAGAGTACGAAGAGCAACATCGACAAACCGACTGACGAACCGACCTCTCTATGGGGAAGCGCTCAGAGAGATGCCCATTCAACATTACACGTTATGATGAGGAATCAGCTATCCGCGCAAGCCAACCGACGAAATTTGAGTTGATACCCAGTGACAAGAGAGTACGATGCATGAACTCATGAGTGACCCGATCGAATGCTTGAGAAAGGTCAAAAGATATCAATTTTGCCTTCTCTTTTCTCGCAACCAGCTGTGCCAAGCGATACTTGAGCAACAGTGTTGCTTGAAAAAAAGATTTATCGGTGTTGCAACATTTTTGCGCGGTGCTCAGAACGCGATGGTTTCGTAGCACGGGTTCTAGACGGACCTTCATCACACGGGCGAGGACTTTGTAGTCTACGTTGAGCAGGCTGATCGGTCGGTATGCACTTGCTGTTCCATCTCCTCCTCTCTTCTTGACGAGCACGATTGTGCCATATTTGTGGCTTCATTGATGACGAAATATAGCTCCCTGTAAATGACGTCGAACGTTCGTAGGTAGAACTCCACCGGCAGACCGTCAGTACCTGGTGATTTTTTTCTTCTGTGACGCTCGGATGGCATTTTTCGAATCGTCGATGGTGATCTCAGGCATTAGAGCTGCGTTGGCTTCGTCGTTTTCGTGAATGGCTCTCTCACAATCAAAGCGCTCTTCCCCAATCTATCTAGTTTCCTCTGCTGTACCTTGTATTTGTTCACCTCGCTTATTTTGCAGACTTGTTGTCGGTGTTATTTTTTCCGCCGCCGGTCTCCCAGCTGGAAAACTGATAGGCTCTCCCCTGCTACAAACGTCTCATTGATGCGGACGAAGTTTTCTCGCAAACTGTCGTTGACAACGTGAGCATTTGTGCTTTCACGCGATTGATGGTCACCAGCATGGCGGGATTGTGGAAGTCGTCATCATACGCGAGACGCAGCTGTTCGTAGAGACGTTGATGATTAGCGTTAAAGATGCTGAAGGCTTCACTCGACTTCCAACGGAAAAAAGATTTTATTTTTGGTTTTGCGCATGAAATTCACCACGCCATCCAGGTGGGAAAATTTCTCCGCTGGCGGGTCCAATACTGCCATCGAATCTTAAATTCTTCAATGTTGTCGGCAGTTAAGAGATGAGGACGGAGGGACCAGAAACCGCGTTCTGGCTCGCGGCCAAGGTAGGGAAGGAAAATTCGCAGTGTTAGGGCCTTGTGGTCTGTAAAGGAGCATACATGCGCGGCAGCTCTCCGCAGATGCTCGCAAAGCCCTGCGCTTACATATATGCGGTCATTGGATGCCGCATTGTGGGTGACCCAAAGGCCGTGAAGTTGCAACTGCTGTACGGCTGCTTGTAGCGCCGAACTTGTGTTGGCACTCGTGGAGTCGCTCGGGCGTAGCACACAATTGAAATCACCGGCAAGGATGACGTGTTGCGTGTTGTGGCGAAGGTAGTAAGCGATCGTGCCGTTGAAAAACCGCTCTCTCTCTCTCTCTCTCTCTCTCTCTCTCTCTCTCCGCACAAAAGACTGTCCTCGAAGGTGCGTAAATATTGCATAGCGTTGTATTCTGCACTCTCACAGCGGTAAGTCGGCCATCCAGACTTCACTCCAGGTGCGAGAACTATATGTGATCTTTAAGTGCAATTGCTGTTCCCCTTCTAGCTTGATCTACATTACAGACGCCGTTGTAGCCAGGGAGTAAGAGTTGCTCGTTCTCAACCTCCTGCAGGAAAACGATATCGAGTGTCCGTAGAAACTTTCGAAGGGCGTCAATTTTCGTTGCGTTCGTGATGTTGTTGATGTTGATGGATGCGATGTTGTAGCTAACGAACTCATCCATTATTACGATTGCATACCACCATCTCGCTCGTCATAGTCCTCTTCCACGCGAGGCTTCTTGCTTGATGCTCGTGGGCGGTGTTGCCTTCTGTTGGCTTTTGAGCCGACAGACGAGTCTGCCTCGGTACCATCGGATTTGCCACTAGCAGTTTTGCGAACCACTCCCTCCCAGTCATTCTAAAAGTGTTTTCACGACGGCCCATCGCGGAGTCGTTTGGACGCGTAGCGACACGGAAAAACGGCTCGGCGATGAGCGAATTCGAGAAAGACACAGCAGCCACTAGTAAATAGCGTGATTTCGACTTCCACGGAACGATAGCAAAAGCGTCTGTTCAGCTCGGAAGTTGAGCACTCACTGAACTTAAGATCTACTGTTGTAAGAGTAGCTTTATCCGCTAAACAAAGTTATGATATGTATTCAATCATATTTAATGAATGTCCTGGAAGACAAACAGACATTATGAGATAATCCTTGGATATTCTGTGTCATCCAAAGCGTCCCGGAGTTCGGAATTTACTGTTTTAACAGTAGTTTTATCCACTATACGATGTAATGATGTGTATTCAAATATATTCAACGTATGCCTTCCTGAGCCGGAACGAATAGCTTGACAACTGGCTTTGTTATTTTTGAGCTTAGATTAAGAGGTAAAATACCATAGGATAATACCATTGTCTCCGGCTTGGGTTTGAAGACCAACCGACATTGTGAGATAATCATGGGATATTCTATTTCTTCCAATCTGTGTTGAAGTTTAGAGCTTAAGGTTAACAGTTGAAACAGTAATTTCTAGGCAATACAAAGTTATTACAAATTATCAAATAAACTACTGTTACAATTGTAGCCCATAAGTTTCAAAGGACAGTTTGGATGACCTGAAACTAATAAGGTTAGCCTATGATGTGCGTGGACGCTTCAAAATATTTATTGAATACGGCTACTACTTTATATCTTAAGTTCTGAACTCAAGGTCAGTGTTTATGAACTTGAACATCCCACGAACCAGTCAAGCTAGAGAATGAATGATTCAGTCAAAGCGACCTACGTAATATCCACATTCATTTTGAGTCATGTGAACCATCTATTAGCCTTCCAGAGAATCTTCCGTGAATTTTGATTCACTTCTCTAAGATTTGCTTGTTTTTTGCTTATTCCGCTTCAAGGTTTGCTTAATAATAAAAATCATGACTTTTTCATTTTTCAGCCGATATTTGACGCTTTCATTCAATTTTCATAAATCAATGGATGCATTCATAAACGATTCTTTTATCTGTCATTAATAGTATCGATGCTTAATTATTTCTAACCAACACCCCCACTTAGGAAGTTTGAAGGGGCTCAAACTTCTATCAGAACATAACTAAGATAATTCTCATGTTTGGTTGAAATTTGAGTTTTATTTGTATGAGAGCAGCCTCCCCTCCAGAGTGGGGACCAAACCACCATAGATAAAATTCCTGCCTCCAAAACCCACATGCCAACATTAGTTCCATTTGATTGATTAGTTCTCTAGTTATGCGGAAATTTGTGTTTGATTTGAATGAGAGACGCCCCCCACCCCTCTAAAATTGGAAGGGTCTCAAACCCCCGTAGAATAACTTCTTGTTTTCAAAAACCTCCACATTGATTCCACTTGCTTGATTAGTTCTCGAGTTATGCAGTAATTTCAGTTTCATTTGTTTTAGAGCTAGGAAAGAATCTAACCTTCAAAAAGCTCCACATGCCAAATTTAGTTCCATTTGCTAGCCCCCCCCCCCCCCCTCCCTTAACATGGGGAAGGAGTCTCGAACCATCATAGGAACCTTCTCCGGCCCCAAAAACCCCAAAAGTACCAAGGATGTCTGCTCATCGACGATGAAATCTACGTCAAAATGGATTTCGGACAGTTTCCTGGCCGAAAATTCTACATGGCGACGGTACGAGGAGATGTTCCTGCGCAGTTCAAGTTTGCTTTTATGGACGAATTTGAAAAAAAAAAAACTGATGATTTAGCAAAGGATATACAGCTGCGGATATGCAGCTGAAGTTTTGGCCAGATTTTGCGAGTTGTCAATACAGCCGGAAAGTTATCCAGTGGTACCGCGATAACAACGTAGATTTCATCGATAAAAACATAAATCTACCCAACTGCCTGTAGTTCCAGCCCATCGAGAGATTTTGGGCAGTAATGAAGCGGGAGCTTAAGAAAAGTGGAAAAACGGCTCGGGACGCGGCTCAGATGACCAAAATGTTGAAAAAATGTGCAGAGGAAGTTGCCTCCGGAGGTGTGCAGCGTTTCATGGGAGGAATAAAGAAGAAAGTGCGAATTTTCATTAGAAACGAAGAAAAATCATTTATATTGATATTTTTTCCTTAAAGTACAATGAATTACAGAGGGGGCGACCTCGGCGTAGTGGTTAACATCCATACCTCTCACGCCAAAGTCACGAGTTCGAATCTCACCCCCGAACAAGTTGCGAAAATACCCAAAAAGGTATTTGAGTGACTACAACGTGAGATGAACCAGCCCAGGGCTGAAAATCTCGATAATAAAGGAATAAAAAAAAAATACAATGAATTACCTTTGTTTTGATTTATTAAATTTATTTGTAAGCCAATTCGTTACCGAGATACAGATGATTTTATTATTACGGATTCTAAATGGATATGGGTTTAGCTCTCTAGTTATGCACACTGAAAGTTAATTTTAGTTTATATTACAAAATCGAAAGTAATACTCACTAATCCATTCGTTGTTTTCAGCATCGAAACAGATTTGTTTCTTTTATGAAGATACATTCGTAATTAATTGCACGCGCAACTGTCAAAAGCACGACAGCTTTTGTTGACACAGAACGAACATTCGTACATTGTACGGAAACAATGCAAAGAACTACGAAAATTTTGTCACAAATTAAAAAGAAACGTCTCTCTGGTGGTTGCATGAAGGACTGACAGATCTACTTTATCGACTCGAAATGTAATTGACAAAAAAAAGCGCGTTTTTCTTATTGTTTCAGACATGGGGGTTCGAACCTGAATGTTTGGAAATAACTGATTCTAAATCCGAGGTTGATCTCACTAGGCCACGCGGACTCGTGAGAACAATCTTGAATAATGAGCATGTAGTTATAGCCTACGACAGCGCTTTGTTTTTTATTTTGGGATAGATTATTTTTCCCGCCCATACCAGCCACAACACCATCATGCATGAGTGCGGTAAAAAAGAGAAACAGCGATTGGCTGGTCTTCACGAATTCATTTCGTGCATTATGAGTGTAATGATAGCATTTCACCAGATTAAAAGCATTATGAATGTTTTATATATTATACGAGACATTTGTTCTATGTACAAAATCCATGTTTACGAAACGCGTGAAAACTACTTTACGAAGATAAATTTTCAGTGCAGAAATTTGGTTTTCATTTGTATGGGAGCCCTCCTTTCCAGAGGGGGATGAGGGGTTTCAAGCCATCATAAGAACCTTTCCGCTTGCATACAAATTTTCACGCCGGCTCCGTAGTTTTCAGACAGACAGAAATTCATTTTTATATGTATGTATGTATGCATAGGTAAATAGATTAATTTCAATTTTATTTAAACAGATAACAGATCGAGATTTTTAGCCCTGGGCTGGTTCATCTCCCGTCGTAGTCACTCAAATACCTTTTTTATGCTTGTCCGGGGGTGAGATTCGAACTCGTGACTTTTGCGTGAGAGATATTGATATAAACCACTACGCCGGGGTCGCTCCCTTAAAGTTGAGAAGTTGTTTATGTCATCTGCGAATGGACGTCCAACGCATTGATATGCGTTTCTAAAAAAAACTTGATTCTTAATTTAGAACCTTTATTTCGGATCCAATGCCGGGAGCAAAAGCATCGAGTGTTAGTTCTCAGTAAGGATGAGGATGCAACCGGAGCGGGTGCATTCCATCTTCATGCGCATGCATAGGAAATAATTGGCAATCTACAATGTTGAGAAGGCAAAACAATTTTGGAAAAACTACTGGCTTGCTTGGACTGAGACATTCCTCCAACGCACAGCTGTTGGTAGAATTTCATGGTATGAGAAATGGTGCCTGCTGTCAGTTGCATTCTGTTCTTTTTTTTTTTTGTATCCTAGAATGATGTGGGGCAACAGCAGGCTGTGAACATAGAGAATGGCAACTGTGTCGGATGTGACAGTCATCTGGGTGCTCAACACTTGATTCTTGCGGTAACCCAGTTCATTTTGTTCGTGGAAGGGATGGGGAATAAATAATAACAATTTTAATAACTGCTTCTGTGGATGGTTGTGGTCCTGCGGCTAGTTATTATTTCATTCGTAATATCCAGTGTTTGTATGGTTCACATTTTCATTGACTTATGAGAGCCACAAATCAGAAGAAAAAAAAATATTGGACTTAAGTAGTGATTTAATCATTTTTGCGCATCAATATTGAAATATATTAACTTTCAGTTCACATTAACTAGTAATTTTAAATTGTTTGCTTGCAAAATTGTTAAAAATTTACAAAATATCTCATGTCATGACTCGTAGATTTACATAATCTTGGTTATAAATTTAAATGGCATACGTCACTTAATTTATGTGTGTAAAAGTTTTGTTACAGCATGCTTGGATTTTCCTTACGTTACATTACTAACTGTTGATTCGTTGATATTAACCATTTCTAAAGCAATTACTGCAAATCAAAAAAAAATATAGAGCATGCAAAAAAGCAAACAACAATTTTATCTCCCGCCTGGGCAAAAATAATGTGATCAACCTGGCTCGCTATTTTTGATAGCCCTCGGAATTTCCACCTCCACTTAGAGGGCGACGTAATGCTTGCCCACCCCCTACGCACACTGAATTGTTTTTTTTTCATCTGCCATGAATTACCTATCGACCACCGGAGGTAAAACTCGATCCTTCATACTGCCCCATTCGGTGGATGTTGGATTCTAGCATCGAAAAACGTCAAATCCATAAATTGGGGCTTCGCATAATCCCACTCTTAACTGAATTTGATGGCCATTCATTTCGCGCTCCGTGTCTCCTGGTTTTTTTCTCTTCTGCTGTGCCCGAACGATAATTGAATCGGACCCTCATCGGTTTGTGACCATCCCTTTTGTTTTACGCTCGGCGACCGACCGAGATAAAACGGTAAAGTGCTCCTAGGCGTATTTCCACCAACAGGTGAGCTTCGCCCGTTTATCGTGTAGCTAACCTTTAGCCTCCACCGAAGCGCATTGGGCACTGTGGCGCACTGGTACTTTATGGGAATCCAGGAGAATGGCGAACAATCCACATACCTACCGGGTGATGACAAGGGGCCAAAAATAACTGACCTTTATTCCTACCGATAGCACGGCAGATAATATAGAGTGAGTTCCTATCGGATGCCGGTTATCTTGAGGCGCGCAGGGGACCCTCTTTCGGAAATTGTTTAGCAGAATGGCAAACCCACTCCATTTAATGACCATGGAATGTTTTGGAAAATAATGGACCCATACAATGATCAATGAAATCGAATATGTATTAGCTAGTCTCCTGCAGAATGAATATGAAATATGACACTCCAATCATACCTATAATTCATTTATCTACGTTGAGAAAAAAAATACCGAACCATACATCATCCTTAAAATGCACTTACCAGAGAGATTCGGCGAAGGCCCTTGCCTCCTAATGTATCCACAAATGGCAAATCTGTTTCGTTATTCACCCAAAGTTCGTCCATTATTTGAGCCATTTCACGTTCAATCCATCAACTTGAAGCGGGGCGAAGAAACCATCCAAATAATACTAAGGAACAACCGACAGTTCTTTTTATCACTCCACGACCTTTTCATCAGCCTACCACCCCTTGCAAGTCCATACGCCCTCGGGTGACCCAAAATCCACAAGTAAGAGCAATATCCTTCAACTGATGACGGAAGCAAACACATAAATTGTTGAATCTAATCTTACTATTCTTTTTCAACGGACGTGGGTATTCAAAGACAAAATGTACAGCAATCCTCGGGGTGGGTGGTCCCGCAGTTCACCGCAATTTATACTTCAAATTAATGGGAATTATTTCAGAAGGAAACAAGCTTACTGTGCACCTGAACCTGTTCCATCAGATATGCAGGGTAGCCAATAAATTGGGGAGCTTTGAAGCACCACCCACTATCCTCATTCGGTGGATTGCTGTTGCTGACTGTTTTTTTTTCACACTGCGTGCTTTTGACGAGGCCATAATTGGAGCACTTTGACATGCTGACCTAGACGACTACGACGACGACGACGACGACGTTAAAACGGTTCCTTCTATGTGGAAGAAGGGGATAGCATTTTTAAAGCTGATAATTGCTTCCATCATCAGTTTAAATGATTTGATGATGAACCTTAGAAGGACGAATCACATTTCACATAAGTAGTACATTTATCATTTTCTTCTTTCTCCTCTTTCTTCTAGGTATTTTGAGCTTTTACTACTATCGCTTTAGTGTTGTGTTGATTCATTTTGATTAAGCTACACTCGATTACCATAATAAGAGCAATGCTCTGTAAGACCATGGTGCGAGATCAATCAAGCGCAGCGATTTCATCACATTTCATAATTTGAAATTCAGCCTCTAAAATGAGATAACAGAATTCTATCCAACTTTTTCATGCCTATTTTTTTAACTCTTTGATGCCTATTTTTTCCGAAAGAACTGATTTAAAAAAAATATTTTTTCGAGACGTGGTAGGCCGTCCAAACTTCCCTGGAGTTCAGAACTTAAGATCTGTTGTAGTAACAGTTGCATCCGCTATACAAAGTTACGCTATGTATTCAATCATATACAGTGAATGTCCTGGAAACCAACTGACACTATTAGCTAATCTTGAAATATTCTATGTCATCCAAACTGTCCTGGAGTTCAGAACCAAGAACTTAGAACTCAAAAACTAACGTGGTTAATGTCTGTGGACCCTTTAGAATATTCATTCAATATATTGGAATATGTACCGTAGCATTATATACAAAAGGCTACGGTTACTACTGTATATATAAGATATGTAAAAAAAAAAATATAAGTTCTGAACTCAATGTCTGTTTTCATGAACTTGAACATCTCAAAATAATTCTGGTAATGACTGGTGAGCTTACAGAAGATAAATTTAAAATGTCTCAGTGCATATCGTTACCTTTCATAGCTAATAAGTCTACTGTTATGACTGTAGATCATGGACAGTTTTAGTGACATAGAATATACCAGAAAGCTACACATACAGCTATAGATTTTGAGTTTTGAACTCCACGATGGTTAGGCTAACGATTGCATTAAAAAAATGGATTCGGATGGTGATAGAAAAGAGATAAGACAGATTACTGCTTTTGATAAATTTCCCATAGAAGGTAATTATTCAAGCTTACTTGCAAAAAAATTCTACGCCTTTGCGAGCGGCCTTTTGGCGGAACAATAGCCATGGCGGACGAAACATACGTTTAGGGTGGTTTTTGAGTTCTTTTTTCGTTTTGTTTTTCAATTCTTCCCCATTTTTCGCGACAAAATTGTTGGAGTATATCTTACGCTTCAGTTTGGCCCAGAAGTTCTCGATGGGACGCAGCTGGGGGACGTTGGGCGGGTTCGCCGACTTAGGTATCACATCGATATTCAGCCGCTCAATCTCTTCGAACGATCGCTTTGAGTAGTGGACCAATGCCAGATCCGGCCAGAACACCACGTCTTCGCCCTTATGGTATTTCTTGATGAACGACGCAACTTTTGGCAGGCATTTCGTACTAGAAATTTCCCCGTTCATGGCCTGCCCGGAGAGAAATAAGAGCGGTATTAACATTTTCTTCTCGCTGATTATCAGCCATAGCAGCACCTTCTTGGGGAACTTGGTGTGTGAAATGAACTTCACCTCGGAGATAGGTCTCGTCGTCCATAACCACCGACACGTCGCGATTTGCCGAAAAATTCGAGTTGACCATCTTATTCAGTCGCTTCCGCTGCGTCATTGCCTGCAGCTCCGTAACCAGTGGACGTGATTTCCCTTTCCTGACATGTATGTTCATGTTCGTCAGGTACTATTTCATTGTTTGGTCAGTTGAACCGACCTCCCGGCCAATCGCACGCAGTGCTGTAGCCACTTTTCCCTCGGTCTTCCTCTTCGCGCCTTTGGAGCTTCTTGTCGTTCACCGCCGTCGGCCGTCCGGAACCAGGCCTTCTTTCGATGCTCTGAATGTTGTCTAATAGTGCCAAGTGCCAGAACAGGCGTATCAGGCGTCCACAAAGTGCCGCACGATGTCCGTTCTTTGATCGCGCATACTTCTGAATGGAGTTGCTTCACTGTTTTTGCCATCACGGTTAGAGTTCGACTTATAGAGCTGTCAAACTTTGTCTGCTGACTCATGGGTTACTAAGATTGATGCTGCATTGGTAGTTTTGTCAGTGCGGTTAAAGATAAACCCATGAAAAATCGGCAGTTTTTGTACATATTTTTACATACAAATCTTAACCTAGAACATCTGAAGATTATCTTATAATGTCTGTTGTTTTTCGAAGATATTTAATAATTTGTTTCAATACACATCGTAGCTTTGCATACAACAGAACGCTTTTGTTACAAATGTAGGTATTATCTTCTGATCTTAAGGATAGTTTAGATGATCAAGAACTTGCCATATTACTTGATAATGTTTGTTGACCTTTCGGAATATTTCTAGAATATTTTGGAATATTTATAGTAACTTTGTATTGCCCAAACAGTATTGTTACAACTGTTAATATAACGTTTTAAACGTCAGGACAGTTTGGAAAAGCAGACCCTCCCAACATTATTTTTTTATTTATTTTTAAGGTTTGAAAATATTCACTATACATGCGTATTTAACGTGAATTAAGTTTGTATAGCCCAAAACGCTACGTAGTAACCGTGTATTTCGTGTTTTATACTCCAAGATAGTTTGGATTACCTAGAAAATCACAAAGTTATAAAATAATGACTGTTGACCTTCAAAAAGAGTCTTTGAATATACATATCGTCACCTTATATAGCCCAAAACACTTCTGTTACAACTGTAGATCTTATGTTGTGAAATCAAGTACAGTTTGAATGACCAAGAACATCCAGGCACATTCAATATGTTTGAATAAATATCGTATAGTCGTATAACCTTACATGGTCGTAAAAGCTACTGTTACAACTATAGATCTGAAGTTCTAAACTTAAATAAATTTTAGATAACCTAGAACATGGTTAACGGAAAGATACAATAAGATTAACATATTTCAAAAAGAATTTTATTACATGTATGCATAGGTACCAAAACAACGCTTAATCTATTATTAAGGCCTTCATTTTTTCTTTCTGGACTTATTCATATTCAGGATGTTCTAAGTCGTCAATTTGGTCTTAGATTGAAAGTTTGAACTTGAATCGTGGCATGCCTGGCCAGTATCACACCTGAAGGTAGTGAATTATATAAACGTCATATCACGTGCCAGCAAAACAAATGACCACAATTTGTGATACTTTCACTACTGAACAAATTCTTGGTCTCACATGTGGGCCTATAGCATGAGCACCATCGGTTACGTGAGACATTTGAACTTCGAGAGGGTCCAACATATTGGGATAAGGTGGCCCTAAAACTCGTCCAGGATCATTTTTGTTTTACACTGATGCATCTAAAATACGTAAATCTACGGAAGCTCGAATTACTGGTCCTAGAATAAGCATGTCGAAAGAGCACTGATCTACAGCTTTTGAGGCAAAAATATATGCAATTTTAACTTTAATACAAATATTTGTTTGAGGAGAAAATTCAGATTTGCTAAATATCCGCATTTTCTCTGTTGATTGTATTACGAAAGGTCAAAAGAAGGTTAAATGACAAAAGGTCAAATGAATGGAAGGTTGAAGGTATAAAAGGTCCTCCTGCTTGTCTCCCACAAAATTTCGAATGGAAAAATCGTCGATGGTGATGAGAAGGGTAACAAAAAGTCGAGTGGACAAAACGGAGACAGTAAGGATACTGTTCTGCAGGGTTGTACTTTTCAATGGCCTATGTATAAAAACTGCCAACCTATTTTGAAAGTAGCATCCCGTCATGAGTATTTGCCCAGTGTACAAGCAAAAGGGCTCCCAATCACCGAATTAAAATACGCATCCCATTGCTTCTCTGTCAGATGACGAGTCTCAATTTGATTTGGCTGAAGAGGTACCATCATTTGGTTTTCCGTAAGGTGCTTCACGGAAGCGAAGACGCGTTCGACTACGGAAAGTTGCTGAACATGAACTCCAAATCAGCTTGCTCATTTTAAGAAAAGGTGGACGAAATGAATGCTCAGTTCCTTCTGGTTTTCGGATTATTAACTGCACACAGGACTTCCCATTTCTTTCGGGGACACCCTAAACCCCTGATGCCCCGATTTTAAGAACAGAAGCCCCTTCTGGGTTGTTCTCATTTGACATTGTCTTAAAAACATTTATGTAGCCCTTGTGTGGACAATAACTCAAACAAAATTTCAAATACTTGTATGGGCCATCACGTGGAAATGTTTTCAACAGTTTAAGACGCCAATTCTTTCTGTGTGGACAGTCACTCGAACAAAAGTTTAAAAAAAAAAAAAATTATGGGCCATGGACATTTGCCAACCTCACCATCCTTAATGGTACACCAGGTATATTCACTAAGGTTTTCTTTTGCACGGGGGATACGTTCCACTTTTAGTATGGAACAGTGTATAAAAAGACTAAATAGAGTTGATAAATTCACATGCTTAGACATGTTATATTGCTCCTTTTTTTTATATGCGTTACCTTTCCATGCAAAGGTCAAAATACAGTTTTCAAAATTTTGAGTATTTACACCAAAATTTGTGAATTTTTTGAAAAACTACATCCCAAGCTATCTCATTATATCTGTTGACCTTCCTTCCTTCTCTCTCTCTCCCTCTCTCTCTCTCTCTCAGCATCTGATGCTGATTAGGTTGCTTGAGACTCTTCCAGACGTCGGCGGGTGAGGCTTTCTGCCATAAGAAAGCTAGGCTAACCCGCGTCCGACCACAACTCCTATTGACTAATCGTGTTAATATCTTGTATTCGAAAACTGTTTGAGAAAGTGATCTTATTTCGTCGGGACAAATGCGTTGAGGCGAACAACCTGCTTTCAGCTACTTTTATAGGTTTTAGTAGGTGTAAACGGGCGACCGATTGTCTCACGTTGCTTTCCGCAGAGATTCAGTTAGCTTTTGCTAAAAAATCGCAAATGCCTTTGGTTTTTTTGGATGTCAAGAGGATTTTTCGTTCAGTATCAGATGAACTTCTTGAAGATAAATTTCACGCTTGTGGCATTTGACCATTTAAGAATAACTTTTTGTACAATTTACAGTCAGAAAAACAGCTGAGGTTTTCTCATGGATACTTCTAAAGTTTCTCGATTTTGCTACATGGGTCTCGCTCTGGGATCACGCGTTCGTCCTCTTCTGAATGATTTTTATCTCAAAGACATCAATGTTTATCTATGTGACAACTTCACTTTAAGACTATTTTCAGATTGCGGCATAGGTCCTGTACCGAAGCTCAATGAGGTCGACCTGCAAGGACCCTTACAGGACGGCGTAGGGAATTTGTTTACTTGGGCTCTAGAGCTAGGTATCGAATTCTCTACGGAGATAACTGGGTTGGTTGTTTTTTTTCTCTCTCTCTAGGAAGAAGCATAGCCCGGTACAACCGAAGCTTCATTTTTGGCGTACACCTATAACTTATACCATGTCATTTAAATATCTTTGGGTCTGGTTCGTTTCTTTGTTCATCCAGAGATCCCACATTGAGTTTCTGAAGCGAAAAGGCCATTAAAGGATCAACTTTATAAAGTTGATGTGCGTTGCGAGTTGACTGCAGTGCGAGCATGAAGGCCACCTAGGTGCATCGAAGCTGGCAGACCATTTTCTTTACGTTTTGAATTATCGAAGGTCCAGAAGCGTTTTGGGTTCCACCGAAGATCAGTTTGCCATCTTTTTACGTAACATTTATACAAAAATCGATTGTATCCTCTATAGAGGGACTCGCTTCATCGAATTAGCGTTTTGTGAATGGACATCTCCATTGGCAGTACCTCTGCAACAATCTGGAGCAATTCCTGCGCAAATCGCGAAGTTGAGCATTGGACCAAGCCGGTTTCCTAGGATGTCTTTTGGGTGGAACAGCTAGCATGATAAAGGAATGGAAAATTCTGGTAAAAGCATTCGTGGCGCTGTTGGCATCAGGACTCGCCAACAACTCAGACCAATCAATCTCCGACAGCAGAAGTGCATCAAAATCACATGTTTACGCTCGAATATTCGAAGGTCTTGTATCATCAGGCATTGACAATTTTCGGAATCAGCTTGGGAAATGAGCAAGTTTACACTTATCGTAGAGCTGTAATTTTGAGAATCATCAGAGACAGAACGTCCTTTAACACAAGCATACATGCCTGGAAGTGCAGGCAGGAAGACTTCTCCCAAACCACCGTAAACAGGACCAGGACGACTAAGGTGATAGGAAACAGAACGTTGTAAGATGGGTTCGGTTGATGGCTCGACTGTTACGGGATCAGAAGGGGCATCCAAAGTGCTTTTTTGCGTGCGTCCCGACTGCATTCTTCATGTGATGTTGACTTGATTGATAGCAATCATTGACGGTGCACTGTTCGTGCACAATCCGTTCTCTTTGCTCGGGAGAAAGACCACGCATTTTCAAACTTCCGTTCGAACAATTAAAAAAAAAAGACAACATCAGTTAAATTTGGATGTAAATGTTTAGTATTATGATAACTTATGTATGGTCAAAATAAAAGGAGCCTGTAAATATGAATGAATTTATAAAAGTATGGATGTCTAAATCATTCAAAACAAATATTGATGGTTAAAGGTCCTTAGTGCATATCCTATTAGAAACTCATTATTTCATATCCTTTTCATAGTTTATTAATTTACGGCCTAGCCCGGGTCGCTGAATACCCCTCAAATAAAATATTTAAACTTATATACTTTACTTTGTTATCGAACGGAATCCTCTTGAAACCACCATCGAAAGGCATCAATGAAAAATCAAAATGTATCACCCACAGGCCTTCGAGGGCAGCTCTTCAACTACATCGACGGGTGATGCATATCTCGTGTGTCATTTGCATATGCGAACTGATAAAAAAAATAGCGTTTAACGAGGCTCGTTTTAATGAAACATTTCGATTGCACTGTTAACCTTTCAAGTGGTGTTCAGTTTACGACACCCATCGAGTCAATGTGGTTTCAAGTACTCGCTTGAAGTGCCTCTGAAGGGGGGAGTTCAACAACGATAGGATATTTTGAATTTAATAGAATCGGTATCATTTGCTGCATCATTATGGAATGAATTCAACCGTGAAATGAGATCCCGAAAGAGCATTTTAAACAGTTACAATGACACTTTTTTAAATTATGAGTGTTTTAGACTGTTGTTATTTTGATGTAAGGACTATTACTCATGAAAATGTGGGTACTCAAAACATACGAAAATTAATCTTCCACCTTGCTCTCAAGTATACTCTAGATGCAATTTCATCAAACACAGGACATGACCCCACTTTTTAGTCAAACCTTTACCGTCCAAGCAAACAGGAGAAGAGTTGGACGAGGACCTAAAAGATTAACATGCCAATTCAATTGAACCTATCTATCACTGTCTCTGTCATTGGACAATAACACGAAACACATTGCGTTCATGTTATTGAATTTTACTGGCAGGCTCTAATATTTAAGTAACGTTTAATATGTTCATCACCGTAAATTTGAACCAGACAGAAATCACACCTATCAAAATTGCAAATACTGAATGTGAAAGTCCATCGTGGGTGGCTCTATTTTTAACAACCAGGTAACTTTACGTGAAATAAAATACAAATTTACACACATACCTAAATGTTCGCAAAACATTAAAATTCCGATTTTTTTTCCTGTGAGCGTTGCCTACTGTGGCTAAGCTGGAAAAAGCATGTTAGCACTCTACAATGTCCGATGGATAGTCAAACTGGAGGCTTACAGCAGATTCTGCCGCTTGCACATCTAAATACATGACTGTGTTTGCAATATAATGAATTCAATAAATATACATATTCGAAATGCAAAACATGCGTAAAGCATCGGAAGAACTTCCTATGTGTGGATGTTCCCAGGTCCGAAACAACCCGTTTCAGCACAAGCGATAGGACATGTTCCCTGCTGATATACATGTATAGGAACATTTTTCGGGGAGGTTGTTAGCCGGCCTGATGGTTTCCAGTATTTAGTTTGTCTGGTTGCATATTTTAGACATATCTTTCTCTGCTCCTTCCTGGTCGTGGCTTGCTTCCGGAGAGTACTTACAAATTTCTCCAGTCATGAAGGAACATTTGCATGCTTCAACAAATGCAGGCGATGAGAATGGGCCTGGATCTTTATTTATTAAGTCCATTGCTATGTAGATGTGGTTATTTCCTTCTGAAATTTTAATACTCATTGTTAATGGATGTCTAGTGCATAAATCGTAAAACCATCTTCATCCTTCAAATAAAAGTGAAATAAAGGGTAACTGGTCTGGTCGTTCGAACTATGGTCCTGTACTCGTCCTTATAGGAAACAATGGATAGAAAAACGAAAAGTTAATAAAGTAACATCATGAGGACAACTACCCTATATCAGGAATGCAAATTGCATCAAAATGTGCAAATGATCCGGGTAAAAATCAATCCATCTCTCGTTGCTTACATTGTACATAGAATCAAAATAAGTGTGCTGTTTCATCAGATGTTCTATACAGTGCAATTTTTTCGACACTTTGTTCAACTCAAACAGAATAAAATCGTTTTGCACTGGCACCATTTTCCAGAAAGCTTCGCCAACGACAATATATCTTCGTATATTTTCATGCAATGGGCGTTTTTAGTATAAATGGCCTGTTGTTTCCACCCAAAGCCAGCAGCCGTAAATCTTCAGATGACTAGCAGGGTCAGTAGCTTAAGCGAAATGAATACAGTCGGGTCTCCCGCTACGCGGTAGGTGGTGCCATCCACTCAAGCCGGTTTACTTACCCTGAATTCAACATGGAACTGATTTTGGTTGTTTTTGTAATCTTCTCTATGTTACGTGGGTTGCCTGCCAAAATTGAATTATATTTAAAGCTAGAAGACAGCTGAGGAAACAAGTTTAGTAGATGGTTCCACAAACAGTATAGTAGGAGCCTAGACTGTTATAAGGAAAATGTAAACTGGGCTGCACATTTAATTTTATTGTGAACGAAGTTCTTACAGCCAGGTTGAAATTAGGCTGGAGCGTTTGCACGTGATCTGAATTCAATAGTAAAATAATTATACATCTACACTGATAGACAAAACAAAGTGCCCACCTCATCTTTTGCTTCTGGAAGAAAAACAAATGTCCTCTTCATGTTAACTCCAAAAAAAAAGAATAGCATTGTAATAATTGATGTGTTATTTTTGGCCTTCAGGACCTTCTGCACCAGAGAGGTGCTGTGAGTCTACCTCTTCCAAGGTACGGTCCAGGACTACAAAATAGTTATTTTAATTGGTAATCATCGCCCACAAATTCTCGGTAGAAGGCCATTTCAGCGGTTTGATCCGACAACCCCGGAAGAAAGACTTCGTCTTCTTGAAAGTATACTTCGGGTCGTTGTTTTGCTGGAACACGAACTTCTCTTGATGGCCCACCTAAATTAGCTTAACCTCCGGATTTCACAGCAGTTTGTTGATCCCGTATATTTTCACGAGGCTTCCCACTCCAGTCCACGAATAAAAAATCCGGATCAACACACTTCCTCCTCCATGCTGCACCGTTCTTTGGGTGTGGCGCTCCTGAAGTTCACCCAATCTGCATCACACACGAACCCGCCGCTTTCCGCTCGAATTTTGATTCATCTGCCCAGAGAACCGTTTCGAGAACTCTACGGACTTGTCAGCATGCTCACAAGCTAATGTGAGCCAATGAATGGGCGCTTCCGGACCTAGCTCTCGATTAAGTTCTGCCTGACTTCTCGCATGATCTTGGTGATCGTTTTAGCATCCGTTTTGCACTTCCTGTATCTGCTGCAGCGATCCACCATTGATTCGAATGTTTTTAGTATTAGAAGAATGTTCCCAACCGCTGCCTTGCTGATACTGCACTTCCTAGCATAATTCCGGTGCGATTCACCGTTTTACCCATCGCGAAACACCAATTTTCGGATAAACCTTACCTTACCATACACAGAAGTTATCTCCACTGTATTCGGTCCATGACTGGACCCTCCGCAGACAGCCATGTCGTCTTCTAATTGATCGATCCACCTTGCTCGTTGCGCGCCTCTTCTTCTTGTTCCCGTCCGTTCGTTTTCGAAAATCATTTTAACATCCGAATTCTTCCAACATGCCCAGCCCATCGTAGTTGACCGATGTCAGCAATGTGTACGATGGGAGGTTCTCCCAGCGTCTGATGCAATTCGTGGTTCATTCGCCTCCTCCACGTGACGTCTTCCATCTGCACTCCACCATAGATCATACGCAGCATCTTCCATTCAAAGACACCAAGGGCGCGTTGGTCCTGCACTAGCAATGTCCATGTTTCGTTGTCGTAGAGAACTACTGGTCTTATTTATGTCTTGTAGATGGTCAACTTTGTAGTTCGGTGAACTTTGTTCGATATTAGGGTATTCAGAATCAGAAGCAGGCACGATTGTCAGCCATAATGCGCCTTAATATTTCTCTGTTGGTGTCGTTATCGGCGGTCATCAATAAGCCCAGATACACAAATACGTCTGCGCTACCTCGATTCTATCACCGTCGATCTGAACTCGTGGTGGGAGGCTAACATTGTCTTCTCGTGAGCCTCTTCCATTCTTGTATTTTGTTTTCAACGCATTATTGACAAGCCCAATTCTAGTCTGATCTACGTTTCCGTCATCGTCTCAAAGTTACGTGCTACGATAGCAACGTAGTCTGCGAAGCCAAATAGTTGGACAGACTTCCTGAAGATCGTGCCACTCGTGTCTATCCCAGCTCTTCGAATCACACCCTCCAATGCAATGTTAAGCAACAAACACGACAATCCATCCCTTTGCCGTAACCCTCTCCGAGATTCGAAGGGACTCGAGAGTGTTCCTGCTACTCAGACGACACACATAACTCGATCCATCGTTCTTTAACCACCCGCGTCAGTTGTTCCGGAAATCCATATTCGTGCTTAATCAGCCATAGCTGGTCTCTATCGATTGTATCATAAGCTGATTTGGAATCGATGAAAAGATGATGTGTGAGCACGTTATATTAGCGACATTTCTGCAGCACTTGCCGAATCGCGAAGATCTGGTCCGTAGTAGCGCAGGCACCCATGAATCCCGCATGGTATTGCCTCACAAACTCCTTTGGTGACAGACGGAGGCATAAAATTTGGGAGAGCAACTTGCACGAAGACAGTAATTGGCCGGTCAGATAGGGCTTCGGCCAAGAATATTAAACACAGTTTTGGGAGCTTCTGGAACTGGGCAAAGTGATTTCGATGCCGACACAGACTCTTCCGACGCAACCATTTGTGTATCGGACGTGATGTCCAGAATATCGTTGGCCAACAAGCTCACGGATTAATGCTCGCACCGTTTGCGGGTTTTCTCCGACCATAAGGGCCCCTTAGCAAAGTATCATCGATTACTACAGTTGGCTGATTCAGCGCTTGAATCTATACAAGTAGAACTTCGGCCACCGGATGGAGCACCTGGTTGGCGAGGCTACGGTGGAGTTAGATGACCGTCCGGAATCCGCATCGTTGTGTCCTAAAGTGAACACCCCTGCCTCCACGCAGTCTGTGACCCCGGAGGTTGGTAGGAGTAGACCTAAGGTGATCCAGATGGCTTTATTAAACATCAGAACCAGTTTCTCCGACAGTAGCGGTCTGGCGTGGCTAGTGGTCTCAAGGTCATACGCGATTCGCGTCGCAGAAATAAAGCCCTCAGTTGGAATACATACCCAATTACAACTGAAGTTTTTGTTTTGTTATTTTATATCTTAATGGAATTTTTTTTTTAACGCTTTTAATCAAGTCTGTGGCCATTCGTCGACTCTTAGAAAACCATCATCATCTATCCAAGGCTACACAGGTAGTTTTATAAGTCTTCAGAACCTTTATAAAACGAAAATTGTTACTTAAGATGGATAGCAATGTAGTCTGTAGAATTTCTCCACGCACAAGATTGTTGAAGAACACATATTTTTCACATGTCTTGTACCGTGAGGCGTACATATGTTCCTCGTTCATCTTATGGGGTTCGGATCACTTTTATCGCCGCTGGGAAATTCTTGCTAACTTCTTGTGTTGACTAAAACGATTCAGACGGACCTAGTCTGAAAATTCTTTGGTATCAAATCGGGAAGGGATCGATAGGTCAACAGCAAAAACATGCACTCATAGGCAAAATAAAATCCCACCTCATCATATTTTTAATATCTCCCATATATTTGGTTCACTTAAGTTAAGATGCTTTTGTTTATTTCATTTATTGAATCAAGTTTTTATTCTTTTTTTTATATTAAGTTTTTATGCTCTTTAAAAGATTTTCTTAGGGAAGGTCCAACAATTTTGTTACGCAGTGAGGGGAACAGGGGTTCTGGCTAACATGAAAATGCATACAAAAAGTTTTAAAGGTCCATACAAAAATGTAACAAGAGGCGACCCAAGAGCAACTTTTTACGTGACATTATTAATGGATGTTCCCTTATACAATGCTGAAAACAAGGATTTGTATTAAAACAGTGACCAAAATAAGTTCCCATCTCAAAAATTGTTTTCGAAAAGTTTCCATCGGAAGACCCCTAGCGTGTTTATGTTTTGAAATGTTGACATGTTTTGAAGCAAACGGCTCGACCTGGTCTAGACGTTGTACACGTGATCGCATTTGGTTCAGTTGCTAAAATAGAGAACACAGTGATTTTGAAAGCAATTCCTTTGTGTTTCCGGCTGTCGCTAGATAGTACAGTATCAGCTTGGCAGCCATTGGGAACCAAGACTATGAGCGAAATCAAGAAGAACCCAAAGGTAACAGTCCGTGAGGTCCAGGAAACTCTTCACCTATCAATTTTCTCTCTAACTGTTCCTTGTCGGAACATGTTGTTAGAATGTCAAACAACAGCCCCTTAAAATGGCATTTGTCTCGAATCCAACCCGTACAAGACGCAGAGCACTGCAGCGAGCTAGGTGGTTAAAGTGGTTTGAAAGTGTCAAGTAGAGCAAGACCTTGGAAGTGTGTGACATTCGAGGAACTGGAGACATGCAGCCCTCAACCGAGTTTTATGGAGAAATATCGTGACGCAGGTGCGGTCCTAATAGGACGTTGGACCAGCATAAGTAAGTAAGTAACTGTTCGTCGTCGGCTCTTAACACAGGGGTTGAATAGCAAAGTTGGCTGCGGAGCTGATAAGCCCCTGGAGTTCTGGAAAATAGTTCTTGGACGGACAAATAAGAACTCGAGCTGTTTAACCGAAAGCGGTGGATTCGTGTGTGGTGCAGTTCGTGTAAGAAGCTTCAGGAGCACCGAATCTAAGGCACGGTGAAGCATAGAGGAGGAAATATGATGGTCTGAATATGTTTTTCGTGGGGGCAGTGCGTAGCCTCCTGGAACTCGTCGAGATAATTACGCCAGGTTCATCCATTAACATCCTGCGGGGAACACTGGAGGTTTTGTTGTTGATGGTGGGCCTTGACAAGAACTTCGTAGTTCAACTGGGCAACGACCCAAATCATACTGCCAAGAAGCTTTTTGTCAGCATTGTCGGATCGAATCGCTGGAACATCCTCCACAAAGCCCATACCTCAACCCCGTTGAAAATTTAGGCATGATTATGGAGGGTTTACAAAGTTGGTCTTACCAATATAAATAACTATGTTGATGCCCTGCAGTGTGCCTGGAGAGAGCTAGCACCTGCACCTGCACCTTTTTTCGGTATTCCATGAAAGAAACTTTTAAATAATATAAAAAATAAGATATCAGTATGACTCCAGTGTGTTTACTTGAATTTAAACCAAATAAGTGAGAGGAATTCCAAAGAATAATAAGGTGTGCATAAGGTACTTGTAGCACAGAGAACAGACATCCAGGCTCGAACTTTTTTTTTCCAATTTACTGAGTAAATTTAAAAAAAGCAAACCATTGGCAAAACAACGCCGCCTATTGCGAACGGAATGGTGTGATTCACTGAACTTTCGTGAGCTCATTGTAGTTGAATGTCATTCTCACTTCCACTTAAAGATGTATTTGGGATCGTGCACATCCTAGGCCGCCTACAGGAGTATTTGCTGGATACTTCGGTAGGATTGATGTTTTCAACAACTTTTTCAAACAGACGTATCTGATTTTGTTAACAATGAGGGGAAGTAAGATTCAAATTCTTGAAACCTTTAGCATTTTCATGAAAATTAGGGCCACAAACACAAGGAATAATATTTCCCGAACATTATGGTGATGCTACTTTCCGTGAGGGTTCTGGGAGTTTTAAGAAATACCTCGCCAGCCTCGCTGTCTGCGAAAAATCCGCAGGTCGCCTTCTACTTGATCGATCCTCCTTGCTCGTTGCGTGCTTCTTCTTCTTGTACCGTCGGTTCGTATACGAGAACCATTTTAACAGGGATGTCGTCCGACATTCTTATGCCATGCTCAGCCCATCGTAGTCGACTTAAATAAAGGGTTTATCGTTTAAAATCCACACAAACAAAATTAAATTTTAGATTTCGAGTTGTTATCCAATTATCACCGAGTTTTCAGGGAATGAAAAGGAACAATTTAAGTTAGTTTTGGCATCATTTCTTGAATTAATTTCGCCTTTATATACGAATGCGCAAACCTTGGCATTACCCCAGCCACAAGGTTCTGAATGACCTCAGAATCAACATTTTTTTGCATATTGCTTTCTTCATTTCTTCTACAGTCTTCACCACTTTAGGTCATTTTAGAAGGTGCTCCTTATAATGGCCTAGTCTTTTTTTGTTAGGCGCATTCTCGGAGTTTTAGTGGTTTGAGATTTTTTGGCACGAAAACGACATCATTTGCCTTATCTAATACATCCTTAGTGTAAAACGCCAAAACGTCTTGAGCCTTCAGGAGATGGAGAAGCCGCTTTTTAAGACTCCCTTCCAAATACACCTTTCCGTTCATGTTGCTTGCGGTAACGAAAGGTGTACTCCGCTCTCCGCAAGTACAAACCGCTTGACAAATTATGAACTTCTTCGCAAAATTCAACATCGTGTGTGTCTGGAGGTTTTCGGAAACATCACACTTATCCTTGGCAGTAACAAACAAGTTTCCTGGAATTTGGTTGAAGTCCGTCTTCACAATGGCTCGTCATCCATTACGCTTCCGATCAACAGTCAGACGGTCTTCAAACCGTTTTATGATACCAGACCACCGTGGAATTCGCGATTTCCCAACTTTTTCCTATGGCACGATGCTAAAGATTCTTATTCTCAAAGTGCTTTTGTCGGCATTTTGAAAATGTTTGCGCACCTGATGATAGTAATTAAATAAGCATCGCAAAATATCATTTAATTTCACCCAACGGATCAAAGTTAAAGCAATTTGAGTGTGTGCGGATTTTAAACGGTACACCCTTTACTTACAACGATTGAAGAATTGAGCAAATTCTATACCTTTTCGTAGAACTAGTAGAAATGCTACCTTAAGTATTAGTCATTTAGCCTAATAAATCATATAACTTATACTGTACCAACAAATATGCATCACTACATTGTTTAGAATAATATCACTTTCCTATAGTCAAACTTTAACTCATTAAAAAGTACTGTCCACTTCTTTATTATTCAATTTGCTTCAAAAGGCTTTCAAAGCTAGCTCTGTGTAATCTCTTCTTCTCAAGCCAATCTCCATTGTGGAGAACCAACAGTGCTGAGGGAAAGATTATCCTCACTCATCGCCGAGGGATTAGTTTTCCCGGACAGAGCATATCCGCAATCTCAACAGGGATAGCTAATTTCTTTTCCTCCGTATGTAACAGATCCCCAGCGATGAGATACAGGCAGGCACATTTTTCCCTTAAGGCAGTGCAGTACATGCACGAGCTTCAAGAACAATCCTACCCACAAATGTAACTGTGAGCCGTAGCCTCGTGGAGCATACAAAAGGAAGAAGAGAAAAAAAATTCTATCCCCGGATATATCATTCGTTCTAGTTGTTCCAACAGTATGTAACTTTCTATCTGGTGTTGACACAGAAACCAGCTAACAACAACAATGGAAGAGTGAATGGAAGGCGAGAGCTTCGAGTACAACGCCCTCCCCATTGTGGAATCTGTCGAACGTGGATCTGAATGCAAATAAAAGCCCGTGGTGAAGGATGGACTTTGAGTTTCGATTCCAGCCAGCTTTATCAACCTGTGTACAGAAAACTCCTGGCCTGGATAGTTCTTGGGGTTTAATGAAAAAAAATCTCAAATAATTCTCATAAATCTTCAACATCGTACACATTGTTAGACGATACTTTTTTAGTAATGTTTATTTTTATTTAATTTTTAATTTGGCACCCTTATAAATTGGACACTCTCTGCCATTTTCGCATGCTTCAATATATCTGGGGCAATGAACAATTTTCCAATGTACGTTACATCTCATTTAGCTACAGTTTGCTCACTTTTCGGTGCAATAGCTCGTATCATATGAGCAGAATAAATGAAACTCAAATATTCTTTCCTGCTTTTGTTGATTTACAACATAACAAACTTTCTTAGCTGAGCGAACAGTTGTTTTGTTTCTGTACTTTGAATAAATCTATTGTCAATGTTTTGTATGATAAAGCTATGTCATCAATACAAAGGTAATTCACTGTTCCTTAAAGAAAAATTATCAATACAAATCATTTCTCTTCGTTTCTTATTAAAATAAGCACTTTCTTCTTTATTCTTCCCATCAAACGCTGCACACCTCCGGAATCAACTTCCTTGGCACATTTTTCGCGTCCCGAGCTATTTTTCCACTTTTCTTAAGCTTCCGCTTCAATATTGCAAAATAGGCACCCTTTTCCGAGCACCAAATGTGCAGCATTTATTTCCGCGTGTCCAGATCAATTCGGCTCATCTTGGAAACGATCCACTGAACCGAAACAACTGCTGTTGACAAGTAAACAAACATGTCACTGCAAAACATACTAAAACAAATTAGGCCATTTTAGAGTAATTACTATTTGAATGTTGCTAACTACTTTTCGATACACTCTTTATTTTTGTATTCCATTGAAATAAACCACCCATACTGGTCAGTGGCCCCAATAGCATCCTTACTGTTGGTTTAAATCGGTGCCAACATTTGATTAACTTTAATTTGCATCTCTGTGCGGAGAATAAACCGGGATCATAGTTAAATAACTTATTCGCTACTGCCGTCAGCTTATATTCGCACACCGTTTACAAAAACTGATCGTGCTGCAAACGCAACCCTTTTATCCAACATCATAGTGATTTCTCGTGGAAGTGCAGTGGACTCCACGTCAACACATTTCTGCACATTCCCTACTTGACCCGCATTTGGGCTACAATTAACACATTGAGGATGTGTAGTCCAAAGCACCATCTGTTGGTTCTCTTTATAATATCAGCTGAGCTTGCAATAACGGAGTAACGGCGAATCCTGCTTCTACGCCTGCTAATGGCACTGCCCATAACAATAAATGAAACATAATATTGTTCAAGCTCAATTCAATCTTGCATTTTTGAACTCAAAACGAAGCAAATTTAAATATCACAATATTCGTTGGTTGCATAACTTGAAGCTCAAGAATTTATCATACCTTACGTTCTCATCAGAGCAGATCAATATAAGTAGTTGAAAGACCTATTTAAGGATTCAGAAGAGTCTAATTTTCAAAAAATGCAAGTTCTTAAAGTCTCAACATCTTGTTACCTCTTGCAAAGTGATGAATGATGAAGAAAACTTGAAGCAAAAAATCTTCTAAGAGGAGTTTAAGAAACAATTTATAACATTTAAAATGCCATATGGAAAAATTAAGTCGAACTATTTGTTAGGAAAGCAAATTATAAGCTAATGGGAAATTACTACATGGTTATGTCTTGTCATTTTATAAAACATAAGGTGTGATATACTTTCTGTACTCCCTGAACAATGGCAAAACATTGATGATTGTTTGACTCCAACCAGGTCCCAGGGCTTGTCTTTTTCTTTACATATGTTCATGAAAGATGCACACTATGTGTACTTCTATGAGATGGAGTAGACAAAAAGTTAATTTTAATCAAATTATTAGAACACGGCTTATTTAGTTTACTTTTCTTCGTACTAATAGGGTATTTTGATAGCTTAACTATACATTGATTGATGTAGCAGTTCCGTATAATGAAATAAAAATTGTCAAAGCAAAGCCTTCATATATATAAAAATTCACCTCAAATTGTTTTGTTTTAACCAACTTGAAAAAATAATGTGATAACTTGTTTCTAACTTTTGAAACATTTGTTAAGCGTAAATAACTAAATGTAACTGTAATAAATATAATTTTGGAAAACGACATCACAAAGATTTTCACAAATAAAATCAAAGATATGGCCTCTCGAGTTGCGACTGTCCTATTAATTTCATTTTATTTTGTTATATCTTCAGACCAAAGCAACACATTTTTTGAGAAATTACAACATCTTGACATCTTGGGCATACAACGAGCGGAAAAAATGATAGATTTCTACGACGATTTGCGTAATATTACAAATGGTATTGACAAAAAACCGTTGCTATGGAGGCAGTTATCTTCAATCTACATATAACTAAATATTCAAAGGAAATTATATTCCGGGGAAAAACGGGACCGTAAGAGCACCCAAAAGAAATGATTTGGATAGAAAGCATGGGTTGCCTTCTACCTTTTGTTAACATTTCGCGGTACGAGGGCTTTGACTTCAACTATCGGGTTTGTCCTGTCAATCAGGTATCAGTGAAGTACTGATCCAGAAAAATACTTTTGAATGACCGTAAAGTGAAGTTGAGCGAAATAACGTTTGCATTAAAATAAATGGACAAAAATTGCCGATTTTTCATGGATTTACCTTCACCTCCACTAACAAAACAACCCATGTAGCATCAATCATAGTAACCCATGAGCCAGCAGACAAAATTTAACAGCTCTATCAGTCGAACTCTAACCGTGATGGGAAAAACAATGAAGCAACAGTGAACGGTACCCCGCTGCGTCGAAAACGGACATCGTTCGGCGCTTTGTGGACGCTGGGTACGCCCGTTCCAGCATCTACAACATCTTTGCACTATTAGACAACAATCAGAGCATCGAAAGAAATCGCGGTTCCGGACGGCCGACGACCCTGAGCGACAAGAAGCTCCAAAGGATGCTGAAGAGGAAGACTCGATTATCCCGGCGAATCGCGCCATGACTGTGGTGATGAACGACGAGACCTATCTCACCCTGGAAAGCAATGACTGGCAGGGCACTTCGCATTTTACTTCCCCACGAAGGAAGTGAGCTACGAAGTGAAGTTCATTTCATGCACCAAGTACTCCAAGATGCTGCTGTCTGTGGCGCTGGAAGTCAGCGAGAAGGGGATGTCAAAGCCGCTCTTCTTTTGCTCCGGACTGGCCGTGAAGGGGGAAATTTAAAGTTCGAAATGCCTACCGGAAGTTGCATCGTTCATCAAGAAATACCATGAGGGCAAAGACGCGGTTTTCTTGGCGGATCTGGCGTCGACCCACTACTCGAAGCGATCGTCGGAGGAAATGGAGGAAAACTCGACCTACTCCAAAACTTGATTCGCAAGATCTTCTAATGCTGTATCTGACAACGATTTTGTGGTAGATAGAATATGTTTGTTTTCAGTCAGTGGCTCGGTTGCACAGTATCAAACTGGAACGTATTTCCTATTGGAGCCCTTGTATCATTTTAGGTTGCATGCACTCGACTCAAACGATGGCATGTTGCCACTCTTGGATAGATTTTCAGACTTTTCTCTCCGGCTCTTCACAACGTGTGAAGTTATGAACCCCCAGGTGATCGAAAACTTTGAAAAAAATCTCGAGTTGATCCCTCAAAATCGCTGCATAACTTTGTACCACTTTTACATATCACAGGATGTCAGCCCTTCGCCGAATATTCCCAATCGTGTTCGCCTCGCCGACTTTGACAATCCAATTCATTTTGATTTATCTATAAAGCAGAAGCTTAAAGTAATCCCAGAGCATCATCGTCCTAACATTTGAGTACATCAGTCTTTGTCCTAACTGAGATTTTTTTTTTGCAACATTCAATTTTATTATTCAACATAGCGGCCTTCGAAGGCGATACAGCGATTATACTGATCTTCCAACTTTTCGATTAAATTTTTTTTGTACGATTTGTGTTTAGCATCAATTCTGGCGATTACTTTTTCGTTGGCGCTGAATTTCTTTCCAGCGAGCATTCTTAGTAACATTTCTTCAAATGTGGCCGTTTTTCCGCAATTTCACTCTTCAAACGCTCTAAGAACGCTATATAGGAGTTGCTATTGATGGTTTTCTCTTTTCAAAATAGTCGACGAAAATTATTCCATGTGCTTCCCAAAATACGGACGCCATAACCTTACCCGCTGATAATTGAGTCTTTTCTCGCTTTGGATTGGATTCGTCGCGTGCAGTCCACTCCGCTGATTGTCGATTGGAAAATTCGGCTTATTGCTGTAAAACAGAACATTCCTCCGAATCATCAACTCGTTGTTGTTTTTGATCGATTGTGAGCTCTTCCGGCATCCACTTTGTGCAGAGCTTTCGCGTGTCCAAATATTCGCGAATAGAAGAATTAGAATTTCAACTAACGTTTGCATTAAAAAAATGGACTTTTTTCGGAAGCTAAGACAGATAATTGCTTTTCATAAATTTCCCATGGAAGGTAATTATTTAAGCTTACTTGCAACAAAATTCTACGCCCTTGCAAGCGGCCTCCCGGCAGTTAACCGGAACATTCGCCATGGCGGACGAAAACATGCGCGTAGGCATGTTTTTGCAATTCTTTCTTCGTTTTATTTATCAATTCCTGCTCAGTTTTCGCGACCAAATTTTTGGAGTAGGTCTTACGCTTCAGATTGTCTCAGAAATGCTCAATGGGACGCAGTTGGGGGACGTCGGGCGAGTTTGCCGACTTCGGCACCACATCGATATTCAGCCGCTCCATTTCCTTCAACGATCGCTTCGAGTAGTGGGGCGACGCCAGATCCGCCCAGAAAACCGCGTCTTAGCCCTCATGGTATTTCTTGATGAACGAAGCAACTTCCAGGCATTTCGAACTTTAAATTTCCCCGTTCATGGCCAGTCCGGAACGAATGAAGAGCGGCTTTGACATCCCCGTCTCGCTGACTGTCAGCCACAGCAGCACCTTCTTGGGGAACTTGGTGTATGAAATTTCCTTTGTGTGGAAGTAAAATACGAAGTCCCCTGCAAGTCATTGCCATCCATGGTTAGGTGGGTCCCATCGTCCATCATCACCGCCACGTCGCGATCCGTCGGGAAAATTGAATTGACCATCTTATTCAGCCACTGCCGCTGCATCATTGCCTGCAGCTCCGAAACCAGTGAATGCGACTTCCGCTTCCTGACATGTATGGTCATGTTTGACAGGTACATTTTCACTGTTTGGCCGGGTTAACTGACCTGCCGGCCAAGCGTATGCAGCGAAGTAGCCACTTTTCCCTCGGTCTTCCTCTTCTGCATCCTTTGGAGCTTCTTGTCGCTCAGGGTCGCCGGCCGTCCGGATGCGGGCATTCTTTCGATGCTCTGATTGTTGTCTAATAGTGTCAAGATGTTCTATACAGTGGGTACAAACTTGACCTCGTTGGCTTCGTACCACTCCAGGACAACATTTCAATAGTGGCACGAAGCTAGATCCGGCCAGAAGATCGTAGGGCTCTCGTGTTGCTTCATCAGAAAAAGCAGACGATTCTGTAGACACTCTTTGAGGCAGATCTCCCCGTCTCCAGTCACGAACGGTGCACTCCTCTTGCCACATGAGCAGAGTGCTTGCCAAATCATGTATTTCATGGCAAATTTTGAAAGTTTCTGCTTTCTTACTTCCTCCGGAACATCAAACTTGTTCTGGGCGGTGAAGAACAGTAACCCCAGAAGCTACCGGAAGTTTGCGTTCCATGATAAGACAATAAAACTTACAGTTTCCGGGCCCGTGACTTTGCCATTCGTCATGATTTGAAGCCTTCTACACTTTGTACGTATGCAGTCTCTCCCGGTCTTTGGCTCTCTGAACGAAAGACTTGGACAGATTCAACTTTTTGGCCACATTCCTGACCGAAGCATTAGTATTTCGCTTGAACGCTTTCACGACACGCTTGTGATCCTGATCACTAATAGAACATTCATTCTGACCGCATATCTCCTTCCATTCGGTGCTCAGAGTTTTGTAGTAACGTTTAATCACACGACTCACAGTTGACTGCACGATTCCGAGTTGTTTTCTGATGTCCCGGTGAGAGAGTGGAGGATTTTCCAGGTGCTTGCGCAAAATCAGCTTGCGTTGTTGCTGTTCGGGTGACGCCATTTTTTTCCAATTTTCGAAAAACTGACAGCAATACAAATACAACAACAAAAAGCACTCGAAACTCAAGCCCCAGGTAACGCTGAACTTCCACGCGTTTGAGACGATGTTCCAGCTCACGCTCACGCTGCCCATGACGCTTGAGTTCAGCATCATGCTGTCGTTGAAGCTGAAGACATTGCTGCGTCCTTAACTCATTGGTTTCACGATACCAAATTTCGTATGGAGAAGAGGAATTCCCATGAGCTTCGGAACAGTCTTTGGAATTGTTCCCGATCTGGTTGACATCGGATAAGTTGCAATCTGCAGCGGTGCGAGCTCGGACTCTCGAATTAGTAAACATCCAACCTTACGTTCGCCTCCTGGAAGAACGTAAGGTTGGATGTTCACTAATTGCACTTTTGGAGGAATCAAATTGCTTGATGGATTGTGCTGTTCGTTTGCTGAATCTGACTCGTTCCTCGCACTTTCCCCGATGGTGACACTATCGGTGGTTCGAGGAACAGAATTTGCAACCTCGTCGTTGTCAGATATTCCGCTGTTCATCAACGGAGTTGACGTACCAACGGCGTTGGTGTCGCTTGAACGATGTTTCCGGGCTCAGTCACGTTGTCTCGATTGTTACCAGTGGGTTGATTGATCACATGCTTCCCAACCCATGCTTTCACCTTTGGGATGCTACTTCTACTACTACGCTGACTTTGTGTATAGGAAAGGCTTGTAAGATGGAACACGATCCGTTTTTTGCTCGTAACATGTATAATTTTTATTTTTTCGATAATCTTTCGAAAGAGGAACTAAAGGGCCCCAAGTTTGCCCACGGAACTGATTGTTTATAGTAATAAAAAAAAAATTATGGCCAATTTTCGAAATTCATCGAAAATTGCAATTTAAAAAAATGTATTGTTATATTTCAATTTATTATTGATTCCATGGCATTTTTAAACATAAAAAATGTCATTCATATGTTTTAAAACAAAAAAAAATGTGTTCAATCATACAAGCTCAACAGTGTTCCATCTTACAAACATGACGCGATAAACAGAAAACATAAAACAATTGTTTCACTTCACGATTTGTTTGGAAATGCCTTTGGATCATAAAAATACACCAAAAATGCTAGCCAACACAAATGTTAACCTCTTGATATCAATGGGAAATTTCTACTTACTAAGCACAAGAAATAATTGCTATTTTAATTATTTCACCACTTTTGAACAATGAAACCTGGAAGAGCTAAATCGAATGAGTGTATTCACTCCAAAAGCAAATGAAAATTGAAGAATAGTAAAAAAATGATGTAAACACTTGTCAGCGCGATCGTGTTGTCGCTATGAATGTCAAAAGTGGCGCTGTTCCATCTTACAAGCCGTTCCATCTTACAAGCCTTTCCTCTACTAGATACCTCATCGTCCTGTTGAAGGAGTAGCTCATGCTTACGAGCAATGTAGTCCTTTTCTCGTTCCAGTTTGTCCTTCATTGCTTTATCGACCAGCAACTTTTCCATCCGTAGTCGTTCCTCTTTCACTTTCTCGTGTAGGTATTTGCCTTTCTTCCTCGAATCGTTATAGTTCACGGGCCATCTGAGCTCTCCGCGAACTAGCAACCGTCCAGCAATAGAAAAAGCAGTTTGTGGGGACGCCTTAGAGGTACACTGCGAACAGGAGAAGTCTTTTGAGGGCACCGTTATCGTGTCAATCTTTGCACACGAGAAACTTCCGCACACTCACACAGATTTCCGTACTTGAAATCGATCACTGAAGGCTCGAAGCTATCTTCCACTGTCGCGACCGGATCATGACTGGCTTTGGCTCTCGATCGGGTCTGTCAATTTTAGAGTAGAATCTGTAAATACTTTCAATTATTAAATCTTATAAAGTATAATTAAGTTATGGTTTTATTTACAAGTTAAATTGTGCTTCCATTCTCTTCTTACACAATGATGACGAATTCATTACCAATAATGACGATTTCTTATTGACGTTACTCCAACACTATCCATTGTCTCCCACATTATCTTCCACAACGTTACAGTTGTACGAGAGGTCGTTAGATATAATCACTCGTTGGAACATTTTCCCCCTCGTGACGCTCGAACACTGCTTTGACGTCACCATCTCCACTAATGTCTGCTTCGAATTCAGCATCTTCTTGTATCCCTGCTCCGGCTTCAGGGCTAACATTAAGAACTGCAAGTTTACAAACGGGTCTTCGCAAAACTCCACTAGATGTCTCCACATCTGCCCGGCGCATTACACGATCTTTGCCTGGAGAGGTGCGGATCACACGACCACGCAACCAACGGCTTCGGACTCCTTCGTCTGCGATCAGAACTACCGCATTCTCCTTAATTGGCACGACATCTTTACTGCGCCGAGAGATCATCGGCAGGTATTCTACGATCCAACGACGCCAAAACGCATCCAACATGTGCTGTAAAAGCCTCCAACTTCTCATTAGAGCTTTCTTTTCGTCCACGGGTGCCTTGATTAGTTGTCGAACACTATATATTAGCTATGTTTTGGCATATTTATTGAACTTCCTCCCCCAAGCTGAATGCTCGTCATTTCTCTTAACACTGCTCATGAAATCTTGGGCGAGGCTTTGTCCATCTTCCTTACACAATTTCTCCCAGTTTTTCTTCAAAGCTTCATCGGTTTTGAATGTTTTCCCGCTTTTCTTCAACTTCTTCTTCATTATCGCCCAAAACTTTTCGACCGGACGAAGTTCTGGTGTATTTGGCGGGTTCGCCTCCTTTGGGACCACATTAACGCCCTTCGCTTCGTACCAATCCATTACAGGCTTGGCGTAATGGCACGAAGCGAGATCCGGTCAAAACAGCGTGGGACCATGGTGAAAGTGGAAGAAGGGCAGCAAGCGCTTCTGCAAGTGCCGGTTGTAACGAACGGCTTGCTGTACCGTCCGCACTCGCAGATCGCCTGCCACAAGAGGTACTTCTTCGCGAATTTGTCCGTCTTTCTCTTTCGGAACTTTTCCGGAACCTTCATGCGGGACGTACCGACAAAAAAACTCGAGGCCGAGGATTTGTTTGGTGTCCGCCTTGATATATGTCTCGTCGTACATAACGAGACAGCCTGGCTTGACAAGCCACTCTCACGGTACAGCTTCCGCGCACGCAATTTGGCCACCCTGTTTTGCTTGTCAGTCCGGTTTGGCGCCTACCTGACCTTAAAAACACGTAGCTCAGCCCGCTTCATGGTCTGCTGGACGAATCACTTCGATGAATTGACCTTTTTGGCCACATCTCGGGTAGAAAGGTTCGGGTTATTCTTAAAGTACTGTCATATCTACCGTGCCTTTTCTGGGTATTTCGTTTTCGATTTTCGGCCGCTCGATGGTCTTCGTCTCCTGGAACATCTTCACAACGCGGGACACGGTGGAATGGTAGATTCCTAGCCATTTGCCGATCCATCTGTGCGACTGACCAAGATTATCGATCACCGCGCCAAAGATTTGCTGGCGTAGCTCTTCTTGTTTCGAATGCATCTTGAAAACTACTTGACAGGTCGCGATAAAATTTTGCACACAAAACTAGTACTGACCCAAAATTTCATTAATTTTTACCAATGCGATAAAAAGTTACACCCAAAACAAAGTGTCGCATTTCTTCCGAGTCCAATCTTTAAGCATGAGAAAATGATTCGGAGTCAATGACTCCCGCTCTTCGTTATCCAGTGGCATGTGCGAAAATGGCCGCGAGCTCACCATGTGCGGTACTTCGAACAACAATGCCATGAAAGACTCGTTGTCTAGCTTTCGCGACGTAGGCAATGCAATGCTCCCAATGCTGTCTTCACGGATCGTACCATACGTTCCAACACCGGCAGATGCACATGTGCGTTGAACCGGCAGAGCTGAACCTGCACGAATACGTACAAGAATTTTTCACTGTGGAATGTCTAGGAGTTTCTGTGGCACCGAATTTGGAAGGAAGTGAAGACCAGCGAGCTCGTCAAATTCCCGAAGAAACAACGGTGAGAACAACGAGTGGAAAGTACGAAACAGGACTGCTGTGGAAACAAGATTATATCAAATTCCGAAATAGCAAACCGATGGCCGAACGTCGACTAAAATGTCTTGAAAAGCGTCTGGAGAAGCAACCGCCACTCTACAAAAATTTGAGACAACAAATAGTGGATTATCAGACAAAAGGTTACATGCAGTGCTGTGGATTTTTAAGACGGTTATAAGACTATGATCATCATCTTCTCATGATCATTAGAACTCACGAATGATGTAACACAAGCTTTCATGACTGCTGGAGAATGTGATATGAAGAGAAAAATCAATCCCTCACTAATTATCTCTGAGAGCGATATGCAAGACAAATAATTTTCAGCACTATAAAAGTTTAACTCTGGCAATTATTGTCCAATTTCAAATCTTTTGGCACCGTTAGATTCAAAAACTCACCCGTTTCATGGATATTATCGGCAATGTTCGTTTGGATTTATCTGGTTCCCGGAAATCCTGGTCGTCGGGGCTGTGGTCCAGTACGGAGTGACTATTTGGGATTTTCAATTGCATTTCCCGGATATTTGGAATAGTTCCTACAAGCTATTTCTATTTCATTGTGGATCATATGCCAATTTGTTCCTGGAACGGCCATTCTATTATAGCTTCCCCTGGGGTCTCGAATGGCCATGAACATATTTCGAAGGAATCCTTGGCAATATGGGTATCAAAATTCGAGAAATTTCTCCAGGAGGATATTTTTTAACGTTTTGTTGCCATCTGATGATTTGTCCCCAAGCCGGTTATTCTGGAACAGGTTCCCGTGGATCATCGAATTGCCAGAAACAAACTTTGAAAGAAACCCTGGCAATAATGGTATCAAAATTCATGAAATTTCTTCAGAAGGCTATCTCTCAACGTATTGGGGCCATTAGATGATTTGTCCCCAGAACAGGTTCCTGTGGGGTTTCGAGAGGCCATTCTTAGGCCATATTTTGAACATTTTTAGAAGAAAACCCTGGGAACATGGCCGTGTGGCTATCTGATGAATTGTACTTGAACCGATCATTCCGGAACAGTTTTCTGTGGAGTTTCAAGTGGCCATTATCATATTTAGAAGGAAACCCTGGCAATATGGGTTTCAAAATTCATAATCAAAATCATTCTCCAGAAGGCTTTTTCTCAACGTTTTGTTGCCATCTGATAATTTGTAATCGGAACGCTCATCCCGGAACAAGTTCCTGTCGGGTCTCGCGAGGCCATTAACAAAACTACCCACAAAACATTAAGAAATATCCTACTGAAGAAATTCAATGAATTTTGAAACCCATATTGTCGGGTTTTCCTTCTGAAAATATTCATGGCTACTCGAGGCTCCTCGGGAACCTGTTCCGAAATGGCAGGACCGAGGACAAATCATCAGATGGCCACTAAATGTTGATAAATATCCTTTTGGCGAAATTTTATGAATTTTGATACCCATATTCTAAATATGTTCATGACCACTCGAGGCCAAACGGAAATCTGTTCCGGGATGACCGGCCTGAGAATAAATCATTGGATGGCCACAAAACGTTGAGAAATAGCCTTCTGGAGAAATTTTCTGAATTTTGAAACCCATACCCCCAAAAATTTCTCGAGGTTTTTATTTCATGTTGATGAGAAGTTTGAGAGAGTGAGATGCTCTTCTGTTGCTCATTTGTCAATTCTAACGCTGTCAGTACACACTCAGATTATTTTACAGAAATCTGTAAAGTTTTACCGAATTCTCAACAGCTGAATGTTCGGTAATCCAATTTTACGGATTTCGGTAAAATTTTACCGAAATCCGGTAATTTTTATACAGATATCTGTAAAAAATCTGGAGCTCAGCACTGGTTACATCGATGTGGTAAAAAATGAGAAAATGGCAGAATTTGACCCACACCGTACATGGTACCTTCCTCTCGGAGTGGTACTAAACCCTAACAAACCGGGGATGGTAATATGGGTAATAAGGGATGCAGCGGCAATGGTAAACGGAGTCTCGTTAAACTCAATGTTGCTAAAAGATCCTGATTTACTGACACATCTAAATTTTCAAGAGAAAATACCCAATAGGTAATTTTCTACAGCGTCTTTTTTTCGTGATGCAGTTTGAAGTGGGACACCCTGTAGTTTTAGGTTTTAAATTTCAAGGTTTGTGGTTATATCGTTCGTTTTGAAAATATGGTAAATATTAAAAGAACAAGAACTTAAACTACATCTTGTAGATCATACTTTTAATCATAGCTAATTGTTTCCGTCCATAAAAATGTTATCCCTCCTAATCACGGACCAGTCGCGAGTAACCGATTATTTCCCTTCATTGATGTATTGAAAGAGAAATATTGGCCCTGTAGAATTAATTTGATTGCGCCTGTACAAATAAATGAAGAAACGAGAACTAGCTTCGTCATCAAAAATTGCAAGGCAAAATCAAACTATGTTTTCAATTTGACGTCTGGGTTTCGATTTGATATCATTTTGATGACAGACTTTCCTGAGGCAATGAATCACGTTAACCCTACCTTGAAATTGTGTAAGAACTTCGCAGATCTATAAAATTAGACTTGCTAACTTGAACATCACTTATTTATTCCTCCCCCAAAATTTAGCTTCGACGCACCAGTTGCCTTTATGCAAATGTGGTTTGACTGGCATAGATCCAGAAGCATTAGAAGCACAGCAGCATGCTTCCGCTGCGTATGCGTAAATACAAACATCAGTCAGATCCCATGCTGTTACCATTTTGTTGACTTGATTGAAATTTTAATCAAATCACACCATAAGTGAAGTATTTTGTTTAAGGTTTATTCTGGCGAAAATAAATTTAAGCGCAGTTGTTGGAGTGGTGTGATTGTCAAGCTTCTTCCCATCTGCGTCGAGCAGCAAATTGCAGCAGGAGATTTAAACTTTCCTGATGGTATCATCTTGATAATTTATGAATATTTTCCTAATTGTTAGTTTCTTTCAACAATGCGGGTACAGAGAAAAGACGAAAAACTTGTTCCTACCCCGATGAAATAACTTAGTTTTTTTTGAATCCGTGGATAGGGAGATATCGTCGTACGTTTGTCGAAAGCAGCGCTGGGTACTTACTAGACTGGTTCGTTGGTCGCTTCTAAGACTCGAACCGATGGCATCATCTCCGAAAAGTAGCACATAGATGGCGTGGACTGAAACTATTTATGCGCACTAATAGAAAATGTGTATCAGTCTATTGCGCTCTTCATGCTCGAAATCATAAAAGCACCGTGGCACGATTTCTACGCAATAGAAGAAATTAAAATTATTTTACCTTTTCTTTCATCTCGTCAGGTTTTTTTTGTTACTATTCGTAACTACATTCTGTGTTGAAGAAATTTCCCTGATGCAAAAACTTTTGCAACTACTAGGTACTCAGCAGTTGAGTTCTCAAATACGCAGTTAAAAAGCATGACCATGCTGGTTTGAGTTCGATTCCCTGCCTGGTCTGGGAATATTGCGGCTTCAACGATTCCTTCACTTCCATGGATAAAGAACTAAGCGTTCTTGAAATGCAATAACAATTACCAATCATCAGTCGTGGAAGTGTTCTAGAACACCATGTTGAGAGCCGACAATGAGGCAATATGCGATAAACGATAAGCTGGAAATGTTCGAAGTAAGAAAAAAGGTACGGACTTTTCCAGCACGAAGCTGACGTTGAGTTTCCGGTAATTTTTTATTCATCACTAGATTGCCCTAACTGGATTGAGTCTTGCAATGGCAAAACTTTTCCAAGTCATGAAACTTATGCTGGTATGAGTGAAGGTATTTGCATCTACAATGCGTGCGTCGTGGGACTTGTTGCAGGCGTTTTGTTTTTGTTCCTTCTTGTGCATCGTTATTGAATTTCTTTTTCTTTTTCTTTTCTATTTTCAGGTCAGTTTAACTTTGTAGCATATCTGGGAATCATCATTCTGCTGGGTGAGTACAATCCGATTCAATCAGCAGTCAAATCTCAGAGCAGAAACTATCGAGGCTTAACAGACGAAATCACACGAAGCAGCAATTATGAGTTCCTCTGACATGGTCATTAACTTTTATGATTGTTCTTCTATTCCTGAACTACCACATAAAGCCAAATTGAATCGTTGGAACGCAAATGGCACATTTGTGCACAACGATGGAGGCGAAATAGGAGCATATCATATAAATCGCTTGTTTGGCTTTGGTTTTTTTTTAAAGAGATTATCTCAAGTGCCCGAACATTTTAAAAAGTCATTAGAAGAGCTCTTCAAAATCAATTTTCTTTTTGACTTTAAGATTCACAACTGCGAGAAAATAGAGTCACCACAATATTAAGATCAGTTAGGTATTATTAAATAGGAGCCAGTGTTGCATAATATTCACAATTGTAAACCATAGTTTTTGACTCACTGTATGGCAATTGGTCTACGGTTGGATAATTTCCACTCGGCTGCCGAATAAACCAGTCTGCCTGTAATTTTAGTAATAGCATTAGAATTTGGAAAGCAAATGAGTTAATCTGGTCATGAATCGGCACAACTATCAAAGGACACATCGCGCCCGATGGACTCCTCATGCTCCTTCCAAAATAAATAAATAGCTTCTACGCATAAGCACAACACAGCCAAAGTTTCAACGGTTTGGAATTTGGCGCCTCACATTATATAGCGATGGATCCCGCAGATAATTCCCAGTTAGATGTTAGAAAACGGAAAGGAAGAAAAGCCCTCGACGACGAGTGACGACGATGACAACGTCTTTGCTATCAATGTTATTATCGGCTTCTTCTACAAGACTGAACATAACTTTCAGTGAATCATCGTCTTCGACGTCGTTATTCGAAGTCGCATAATGGAATGGTGCCTTATTAGAACATTATCCTCCTAGAGGAAGGTCAATCGATGACATGTGGTACAAGTTGGTGGCATTAATGAAATAAGATCCTTGTCGTGTACTGTTCACTAAGAAAACAAGCGAAAATTAAATGGTTTTGTAGTGGCTCTTTTCTTTCGTCCTTACTGCAGAGCCGTATTCAAACCATACATCTAAAGGGTGTCCCACATTCAATTGCATCACGATAAAAAACAGTGCAGAAAATTACCCATTAGGTATTCCCTCTTGAAAATAAGGGTAGACGTAGTTTAGAGTGTTTTTGTTGTTGTATTTTTATTGCTGTCAGTGTTTCCAAAATTGGAAAAAATGGCGTCACTCGGAAAGCAAAATCCTCAACTCTCTCATCGGGACATCGGAAAACAACTCGGAATCTTGCAGTCAACGGTGAGTCGTGTGATTGCACGTTACTACGAAACTCTGAGCATCGAACTGAAGAAAAAATGAGATAAGTTTTACCTCAAAGAAAGTTTGCAGAAGCGTCTGCTGCCCCTTTTGAACTAAAGCGAGGGCCCTACGATTTTCTGGGCGGATTTAGCTTCGTGCAACTATTCAAGTGCTGTCCTGGAGTGGTACGCAGCCAACGGGGTCACTTGAGTACCCAATAAAATGAACCTCCCCAACGCATTGGGACTAAGGTCCATCGAAAAATACTGGGCTATTATGAAGCAGCCACTACGGACGCATCCCAAGGAGGTCAAATCTGAGTAAGACATGAAGAAAAAGAAAGTATCCGTACAGAAGAAGCTGCAGCCAGATGTTACAGAACCTAATGAGTGATGTTAAGCGTAACGTGCGAGCGTACGATTATGGTATTTAAGTTGTATGAAATTAATAAGCTTACTTATGGGTTATATTTTATTGTCTGAAAGTTCAAAAAGGTCAACTAGGGTATTTTTTCAGCGTGTTTTTCCGTGGTGCAATTTGATGTGAGACACCCTTTAGATTTTTTGTACATGTCAGCACACCACGGGGCACAGTGACTCCATTCCGTACAAAAGGCTTAAAAAAGTCTAAAAATTTATTTTCCATAGCTACGTTATGTGTTTCTTAGTAAATTTGTGCCGCTGATTTCATATATGTTATCTAAATTGACGTAATAGGCAACACTTTCGAGATATGGCCATTCTATGGCCTCCTGGAGTACCCGGAACATCCGATAAAATGGTAAATTCATTAGTCTCGTCCTAAAGCAATACAACTTTTTTAAAACCATTTGTACATAAAATTTAAAATGCAAAGCAAGGTGGAGAAAATGTTATGGCTCTGAGTGGCTAAATGGCCTGTGGTCTTCCGGAAGTTCCGAAACATCCGTAAAATTCAATAATTCTTTTTTAATCCGAAACATCCGTAAAATTCAATAATAACTTTTTTAAAACCATTTATACATAAAATTTAAAATGCAAAGCAAGGTGGAGAAAATGTTATGGCTCTGAGTGGCTAAAGGGCCTGTGGTCTTCCGGAAGTTCCGAAACATCCGTAAAATTCAATAATTCAGCAATTTGAAACCAAAAAGGTGGAGTGGATTTTAGAATTCTGCAATAATAGATAGGTTTGTTCCTTTTAGAAAAATACATGACTCAACATTAACATTTTGTCATTAGGATGTTCCATTTTTAAAAAGAGCGGTTCAAAAAAAATTTTTAGAAAATATATAATTCTCGAAGAATTATAACTTGTGAACCATTGAACCGATTTTCAATTTTGCATCATGAAAGTATATGAAAAATAATAAATAATAGGTTTAAGAATAATTATGAACATAAAAAAAATATATATATTATTATTTGAATCAAATATAAAAATTGCAGTTTATATAATTTCGGTGTCAAATGCCATTTTCATGTAAATTTCAATTAAGGAAATTCAAACGATGTAACATTAAGTCATTATAATAATTATAATGGTTTATTCCCTTTTTTTCAAAAGAAGTGTATACAGATTTTTTGGAAAATAGTCTTTCACGATAGAGTCAATATTGTATTTTTTTGGATTTGGATCTCTTTTGGAAGATAAACGATAATAAAACTTCTTCCGCATGCTTTCTACGATGCAGCAGATATGTTGAAATAAATTTAACGTATGAAATGACAACAATCATTGAAATTTATTACTTTTAAAATGCGAAGCAGTAGTGCATCTATGAGCCAGGATGCAGGATCGTGTCTTTTTAAGGATACCGGGCATTGCAACAGCAATCATTTTTCTATCAATCCATAGTTGAACCTTTGTAAACATGTATGATAAAAATCGTGTCACTTTAAAACAAAAGTGATGCCCAACTCTTCAGATCTTCCGCATATTCCGGATGATACAAAACACCATGCAGGAAACAGTCGAAATCACAAATTGGTTACTACAGGGAATTCGTGCTCACATTACATGTAAATTTATTTGAAAATAGACATTAGAATTTATCTACCTATCGTGAGATCTGACCCTGTTAACACTTTCATGGGAGTACTAAAAATAAGAACCCGGATATGTCATTATGGTCCTGGGAACATGATTTCATCACCATTGTATTTATTTTTGAGTGCGCATGATGGGTTTTGATCTGAATCTGAATATAGCCATTTTCCCGGGAGAAGCCGGAAAATCAAACCGGATGAGGTCAATGTAGTTCTGGACTTTTGATATCATGACCATTGGACTTATTTTTGAATTCTCATGTAATATGAGGTGCCGCATGATGGGTTTTGATCTTAGGCCAAAATTGGCCGCTTCCCCGGGGGAATTTCCGGAATCAGTGATCCGATTCCAATAATTCAAAAGCTAGGTATAAAACTACAGTACCTTTAGTTTCGCGGCAGTTTCATTCAAATCGGTTTAGTACTTGCATGGGAAACTGAGTTAGAAGTTTCGTTACACACATATACACTACCTACCCTCACATACACAGACATTTAGTGAATCGAACTGAGTTTGTTGTCTAACAAACTCGACCCTCCAGGTTTTGGGTCAAAAATCGGTTTTCCAAGATAAATATTATACATTTCCTTGTAAGAAGGGTAAGACCGTGGTAATCTAGTATGAGATTTATGTATTTACCAATTTCAAAGGTTTCTCAGACATTTCAAGACTCTGACCTCCCAGAACCTTAGTTGTGCAAGTTTGCGCAAGATGAAACCCAAATTTTCGGAAAGCTTGTGATTTTTTTTTCCAAAATAAGCCTATTGTGGTGTATGTGCGCATGTGTGCTACCATTTTTAAACTTAGTTGAAGCTTTTTCCGATTCTTCATACATTGTATATTGGAGTAAAAAACCACAACCATGTAGGACCCGTACTTTGAAAAATTATAGAGAGCACAACGTTCATCCAATCTTCATAAAATTTTCAAAAAAAAAGTTTAGATAGGCACGAAACAGGCAAATACCGTGCTAACAACACACGCAAATTCTGCTGGAGTTGAGCAACTCCCAAGCGAGCTATTACAATACGGTGGTGAAGCACTGGGTATAAGAAGAAGAGGCGCGCAACGAGCAATGTGGATTGATCTAGTTGAAGACAACCAGCCGCGGCTGGCGAGGTACAGCCATTGACCGAATAGAATGGAGACAACTTCGGTGTTCAGTTGAAGCCACAGCGGCCATAGTCTGATTGGTGAGGTAAGTAAGGTTGCTCTGACTCAGCGGTGTCGTGTCAATTCTCACCTGCGTTAATCATTGTTGTGCTTGCGCTGAGATCAGATGTAGATCGGGGGTCTTTCAGCTTACTATTATAGAAGCATACGGACGAACCATGGAAGGCGCTATAGAAGTCCTCGGACTCTTCAAACCAGTCCTGCCTATCGCTACCAGCGCTCATCACAGTCGTCCCGGACCCGTGGTTGGATGTAGAGAGAGGATCTTCCAGCTTGCTTATTCAAGCAAGTATGCTGTCGATGATCAATTTGATCTTTCTGATATGTCTTCAAATTCCAGGAGCACCAGAGGCAACTCTTCACCTCTCATGCTAGCCCCTAGCTGACACTGACGAAGGAGCTCTGCGTCTTTATTACCAGCATGTACGAGGACTACGAACTAAGCTGGATAATGTCTTTTTGTGGGCGGAGACCTGGCTTGATGGCCGTAAAGGGCGATACGGTCAAAATTTGGTCAATATCAACTTGACGTATTTCTTTCAATTTTGCATTTAAAAAACCTGAACACCCCTCATTTTGAAGGTGTGTGTGTATATAATGTTGCTCCTATTTTGATTTTGGAATTCACTCTTCAGTTGTCAAAATGCCGTCCAAGCAAGAAGAGCAGCGTATCAAAATTTTGCTCGCGCATCGCGAAAATCCGAGCTACTCGCACGCAAAGTTGGCAAAATCGCTAAAAGTTGCCAAATCAACCGTTACAAATGTAATTAAAGTGTTTGGGGAACGTTTGTCGACAGCCAGGAAGTCTGGATCGGGGGGAAATCGAAAACCGGAAGCCGCTGAGACGACAAAGAGAGTTGCCGGTAGTTTCAAGCGAAACCCTAACCTATCTCTCCGAGATGCCGCAAATAAGCTGGGTGTATCGTCTACAACCGTGCATCGAGCCAAAAAACGAGCCGGACTATCGACTTACAAGAAGGTAGTGACTCCAAATCGCGATGATAAACAAAATACGACGGCCAAAGCGCGATCCCGGAGGCTGTACACGACGATGCTGACGAAGTTTGACTGCGTGGTAATGGACGACGAAACCTACGTCAAAGCCGACTACAAGCAGCTTCCGGGACAGGAGTTTTATACGGCAAAAGGAAGGGAAAGGTAGCAGATATTTTCAAGCACACGAAACTGTCAAAGTTCGCAAAGAAATATCTGGTTTGGCAAGCCATCTGTACCTGTGGCTTGAAAAGCAGCATTTTCATAGCTTCCGGGACTGTCAACCAAGAAATTTACGTGAAAGAGTGTTTGAATAAACGTCTGCTGCCTTTCCTGAAAAAACACGGTTGTTCCGTACTGTTTTGGCCGGATTTGGCATATTGCCATTACGGTAAAAAGGCCATGGAGTGGTACGCCGCCAACAACGTGCAGGTGGTTCCCAAGGACAAGAACCCTCCCAACACGCCAGAGCTCCGCCCAATTGAGAAATACTGGGCTATTGTCAAGCGGAACCTAAAGAAGACCAAAAAAACTGCTAAGGACGAGCAGCAGTTCTAGGCAAACTGGCTTTCTGCGGCGAAGAAGGTGGATAAGGTGGCTGTACAAAATCTGATGGCAGGGGTCAAGCGTATGGCCCGGCAATTCGGATTTGGAAAAGCGGAAGCCTAACTGAATATTTTTCCTGAATTTTATACTAATTGAACTTGAAAAAGAAATTAAATTTGATTTTTTAAATAAACGATTTCACCGATTTACACGCGTTTTCCCTTGACCAAATTTTGACCGTATCACCCTTTATATACCGTGCCCAACTATTTGGTGTCACCTTTGCAGTCTATCGCACTGATTACAACAGCCGCAATAGTTCCACAATCCTTGGTGGCGGTGTCTTGATTGCTGTTTTTACACCCACCACCCATCAATGAACATTTTGGGGCAGATTTAGGTCCGAATCACTATGCGCACTCTAGTTATCAGCTTGGGAAAAAGTGAAATAGCTACCACCCGATTTCCAGCGTATTTCCAGCACTCAAAATCATATCGACTCCATAGCGCTATTCATGGTTTTTCACTCAAAGGCCTCACTCAACTCAATGGAGTTCCGATCAGAAATGTTCGATATTTAGATCTGGTCCTATCCAATAAAGCTGCAACTTCTGCAAGTGCTGTTTTGGAAGCGGATCCAAACCATCCTGCTTTGGACATCCTAGTGAAATTTTCAGTGCCGACTGTTTTTTAGAAGAGCACTGAAGCAACTCGTGCATTTGACTTCCGAAGAGCTGACTACACTCTGTCCAGTTAGCTAAGGACCACCCGATAATTTCTCCTTATGATGAAGAATAAATTTATGTTTTGAGCATACCCTATTATATTATGTTTGTATTAGTGAACGCAGTATAATGAAGTAGTAGTGACAGATTTGCACTTAAGGATCTGTGTTTATTCAGTCATAAGCATGTTTTTCGGTGTCCAGAACCCCTTGCTTTCTTCGTTAGGTTTGAGTTTTTTTGTGGCACTTAAAATCATAATGTCGAGAGGAAAGACACTCACCGATAAGGAAAACGGTAAATTGAAGCATCCTGTCGGGTAAAAGTCAGCATTGGAGAAATAGTTCACCGACTCGGTCGATCACATCACGTGGTGCTCAACTATTTGAAAAATCCAGAAGGATATGGTCAAACTGCAGCCTCGCCGATCGAAGCTTTCCGAGCACGACAAACGTAGGATTATTAGATTCGCTCCGAGTTTTTCAAAATCGCTGAGATAGATCAAGTAGGAACTCAATTTTAATATTTACCGGGAGACTGTTCGTCAGGTTTTGATCAAAAATCCGTTCATTAAACGGGCTAAACAGGCAAAAGCTCCAAATCTGACCCGTCTTACATAGAAAATCGCTTGAACTTTGCGAGGAACAATTTAAGGAAGAATTATCAATACTGCGCCAATATGTGTTAATGACCCAGAGCTTTGGAGGAGGTTCATGTATGACATGGTAAACTCAAAATCGCCTTCACGTCATCCAAGATGAATAGCAGTGACTACATCACGGTGTTGGAAACACGTCTGCTACCTTTCACGCGTAGATTTCGGCGCAAAAAGTTGACTTTTCAGCAGGATAAGGCACACGAGCAAGAAAACAAAACAGTGGATGTGGTAAAGCAGTGCTCCGGTTCCCAGATCTAAACTCTGGGGGGATCATGGTACGCAGAATTTCTACGGAAGGAAGGCAGTACACCAGTGTAAATGAGCTGAATTTGGCTATTTTTGAGGCATGGGGAAATATTTTAGAAGACTGTCCTCCAACACTTGATGAACAGCACGCCGAACCGAATGTTCCAAGTTATTAGCAGGAACGGTAGGAAACTGATTGTTGACATGTTATATAGACTGCTTAAGAGCATTATCTGCATAAAAACGCAGAAAACTGGTCGAAATCTGAAGTGGTTCTAAGGTAAATTGACAGCCGAAATGAACAAATAAGCTCTAAACAACACGTATATAGGCTAAGTTGCAACTTAATGACTACAATATATTGTAAATGACTACAATATATTGTAAACTCAATAAAACATCAACAGTTCTCTCTAAACTTTTTAAATGTTGTTTGAACTTACCCAAATACATAGGTGGTCCTAAGCTAACTGGTCAAAGTCTATGCTGTGCTTAATGCTGCTCTCAAATTGACTGGCTACCAATGGAATCAGCTGATGATGACGCCGTTCACTATTTCAACCTACAGATTTGGGACATCATTGCTAAATTCGTTCTTCACTATACCGTGGCTACCATGGTCTAACGGTCACCTACGACGCCTGAAACGGTACAGAGCCAAAGCCCTACGGAGATATTGCCGAAACCAATCATACGCCTAAAATCAAGAGTTCAATCGTACCATCAATTACTATAAGAAATACAACCGGGTTTTGTATTGCCGATATGTTCTCTGCACTTAGACAGCTCTTTGTAGAAATCCTAACCGTTTCTGGGCATTTGTCAAATCAAGAAAGAAAGAAACCGGTTGTGCCTTTATCGGTCCATCTTGGAGATCGATCTGCCAGCTCCGAAATCAAGAAATGTTGTCTTGAAAACTCAGCATCATCAAATCAAGTTGGGTTTGCTACAAACGACACACCAAGAGATGCATTCGACCTTGGGTGGTTCCACATCACTGAACGATCAGTCCAATAGGCACTTCAAAAACTGAAACTTTCATATGCTGCTGGTCCAGATGGGATTCCTGTATCAATTCTCAAGGTTTGTTTTGAATCCCTACCTATTTCCATGGCAAAGCTATTCACAGGAGAGTAAGTTTCCTAAGGGATGAAAATTCTCATTTATGTTCCCAGTGCATAAAAAATGGGCGATAAATGGAATGTCCAAAACTACAAGAGATCGCGTCTTTAAGTTGTTACTCCAAAATGATGCGCTTTTTGGTTCCTGTAAAAACTTCACTCCAACGACTCAACCTGGTTTCTATCCAAAACGATCTTTCATGACGAATTTCACTGAATTCGTATCGCTCTGTACTTGTACCATGGATTCTGGAGGACAACTCAATACCGTTTAAGAGATGTATCGAAAGTAAGCTATCCACGCACATTTGCGTTGTACGCTTGCATTTGTGTTGGTTTTAATGTGTTCATCATAGCATGCTGTGCGTTTGACTGTTACCTTTTGTTTGTTGGCTTATTCTTCAACTCTCTGGTCCATTTTCGGTTTTCGTCGCGAAATAGTTCGAGAAGATCCTCTGCTTAAGGTTTACCCAGAAATTTCCAATTACGCGCAGTTAAGGCACATTGAGGGGTTTGGCGTTCTTGGGGACAACTGGGATCTCCAAAAACTCCATCTCGTTCAGTGACCGTCAGAACACGATATCGTCCATCGAGTGATGTTTATTAATGTAATGACCTATGATTTTTACCGAACTACGTTTGAAAATCTCATCGGACGAGAAAACGATGATGGAGATTTTCTTTCAAATCTCATCGAATTTTTCGTCATGAGAGTATGTGACAGTGTTTTGGTCATCGCTATTACAAACATATTTATTGATATAGTTGTAAGTTTCATAACAAAACTTGAAATAAAACGTCCACTCTGTCGATTACAGATTATTGCTTGGCTAATTTTAGGTAAACTATTAAGAAATTTGTAAAACTAAATCGCATTAGAAAATATCTCATGACTGCATGATGGTGTGAGAATGACAAGAAATCTCATGATAGTTCATTTCTTCGCGTGACAATGAGATTGCCTATTTTTTCATTGTCAAATGATGGCCGTGAGATTTACCAGCTCTGGCCACAAGAGGACCTTCTTCTACAAAGTTGTGTGGGAGATGTACGTCAAATCGCTGCTCACCTCCTTCCAGGGGTGCGTGAAATAGCCGGTACTTTGCCACACAGCTCGAAAAAGTAGTGTGAATTTCTTTTCAATACAGGGTTGCGTCATAAATGGAGCGTCACAAAACATTTTAAAACATACATCATACATCGTATAAAGTTCTGGGACATTGCCAATAATATTGTATGCAAAAGCTCGCCTTTGCTAAAAGTATTTCGTACAAGTTACTGCTCTGTGGAATGAAATACAATTTTACACGCTCTGATATTTACACCACAATGAAAATTCATATTTTTTTTCTGTGCAGTCATTGTCTTGAAGTGTAAGGTACGTCGAAGTATTTTTGCATGTTTCCATTTACATTATTTTCTTAATGGACACCCTGTAGATGTGGAGTCCTCCCTTAGCTCAGTCGGTAGGCGCAGCTACAAAGCAATACCATGCTGGAGGTGACTGGGTTCGATTCCCGTCCTGGTCTAGGAATTTTTCGTTAAGGGAAATTTCTCGACTCCGTATGCATAGGGCACATAATCATACTAATGCAAAAATGGTACCTGGTCTCGAAAGCTCTCAATTAATAACTGTGGAAGTTGAGAGCAAGCAATAAGCGAATTATGAAAGCAACAAGCTTGAAATGCTAAAAGAAGAAAATAGTAGATGTAGTTCATGTCTTCTATGCCTACTATGTCAAAAAGTAAGGGACCAAAATTTCAGATATAACTTACAAGTTGCAATGATTTCGAGTATAAAACATAAAGCTGAACGCAGAGCTGTTCTTCTCCTTAGGTCTCAGGTGAAGGCGATAAAGGCACGGTTATATCAAGATGCGGACCGGTGGTTCTTTAGAGGTGCTTTGTGTGGGAGGGAGAATTCACCCATCTAATATGCAATACATCACAAGCTGGGTAGCGTAAAAAAGCACTGTTTGCCATCAGAGGGGGGTTTTCGGTGAAACTGTATATCATTAATGTTCTAAACAGGGTGTTTTGTTCCTTTAAAGGAATATTTGATCATTTGATGGATGATAATATGTGATTTAAAAAAAAATCCTTCTACGCCATTGATCAAATTTCAACTATTACAGAGAACCTTGTTGATTAGTTTGACCTAGTTTGACTACAAGAACTATCTGTGAATGTGTTTATTAGAAAATTTGCTCACCTTTTGAATAAAATAAAAACCCTTAAAGGTGGATCTAGTTGATCGACAACACACAATAATAAGGGTTATTATGGGATGAGATATGATCTGCGTAGAAGATTTTTTTACATCAAATATGATCATCCCTCATCACCTGAAATAAAATCTTATTACGGATCACAACTTCCTGCATGTGCACAAAAATCCCCCGAACAGTGTTACACACGAACAAAATTTTCCCAAAACTCTAAAGGAAGGAGCAATTCGGTTGAGTAATCGGCTCCTCCAACTTCACTGCTTGCGAGATTCCTGTACACCTACATCCAACTGTGGTTTAGCTTCCCCTTTCTTTACCTTGTCCTGGCCCAAGGACGAGTTTATGTTTTATGTATCACATATACACCTCAGTTGCAGCCTGCAGAACTAACGAACTGCACTCAAACACACGATGACAACCTACCTGGGAAGCGGTGTGATAATGATGTCGACAGGCAAGTGTTTATGGAGCGTGAAAAAGATACTGTTTTCCTTCTCTCTCGTTTCCGATGGAGTGCAGCTGCCGTAGTTGATTTAATCAGTGACATTGGGTTAGACTTACGCTGAGGACTTACAGTGGCTTCTAAGCTGGAGATTAAACGCAATCTAGCGAAAAATCAACCAAATGTCATCTAAACAATGTCATTACTGCTGCTAGACATGAACTTTTGTGCAAAGATATAAAACATCTTTAGTGCAAGGTAACAATTTCCCGGTGTTCCGGTTGATACGCCGATTGAATCGAAGAATCGACCGTATCATGTTACCGTTCTAACCGCTGCTATAAGTATGAGTCAACGGTCGGTAGGTCAACTCGATGCGGTGGCTTTACCAGCCACAATGCAGCCATTCCGTCCGAAAGCGATCATCATAATCATGCCAATCAAGTCGATGCTATTTACCATCCCCCCAGCAAGTTCGCAGTCAGACTTTTGCAACACTGTCTTGTCAAGAAGACGGGCGAATACAACGATAACGACGATACCACTCATCATCACATGGTTCGTCTTTCATCTATTATTAAATCAAACATCGCAGAAAAGTACCGTCATCGTATTCTCCCAAGCGGAGCCAGGCTACGGTTTTGTCTCTCTGTAACATCGTTTTCATAGGGTGAACGGTAGCGGAAAATCAAATACTACGGGGTTTTTTTTTAACGGAAAATGCCAACGATGGAAAATAGAACAGATCGTCGTGAGAGTTACTCATGGTATTTCAGAAAAAAATTGTATCGATTATTGGTGTATTGTTATTGTTTGTTAGAACCATCCGCATTTGATATCCTTTTTGAAAAATGTACTATGTTCATGTAAAATAAAAGGATATCATTTTAAACCGAAATCAACCGACTATGCCGGTGGTGGAATCAATCCTAGAATGTACGCTGGTAGCGTCATTTGATCACCAAAATGACAACAGGATACATTCCAATGAATTGAGCTCTGTTCAAATCTTACAAAAATCTTCTCTACAACTTAATTTCTTACGAAATCAATTTACACTAAGTTTCATAATCTCAGATTTGCAGTGATATTGCACACCACATTGCGTTGTTTTCCATCATTTATCACATTTTGCGCCGCATGTCGTCTTTGGGAATCATAATTCATTTACTATTTATTTAATTCATCATCACCAAATTCACTTACCCTAAAATCAAGTCTGCGGAATATTCGGTAGTTTCGGTATGAGGAGAGCTTGTGGAACCACGAGTCTACAATATGTAAGGAAAAAAAGCACAATCCCACTAAATCATGATTAATGAAAGATCGCAGCTAGCCGTGCTTTGAAACTGAAGTGTTTCCTTTTTACTGCGTCGTTTTCGCGTGAAAAAAAGGAAAGTTCTTAAGTTGAATAAAGAAATATCCGTGTGCTTTGTGTTTCACATAGTGAATGTAATCGATTCCCTCGCAAAATATCCTAAAGGGTGTACGGGATCGACTTGCGACGCACACAAATATTCGGAAAAATCGTCCTTTCAACCAATCATCTTCGAGCTTCCAGGGACTAAGAAGTGTATCGAATATAAGCTATCCACATACATTTGCGTTGTACGCATGTATTTGTGATGGTTTTTTATGCTCTGAACATTGCATGCTGTGCGTTTGACTGTCAGCTTTCTTTTGTTTACTTGTTTGTGCGGTTCAAATTCTGCGTTTTCAAAATGTCGCGTATTGAAAAGGAAGTGAAAATTAAGGTTCTGGACACATGGCTAAGTGAGAAGGGTATTGCTATGCGAAAATTCGCGAAGCGGTTTGGAATTCATCATGCAAGTGTTAAACCATCATTAATAAGTTTGGGGAACACTATTCTTTGGATGAGCTACCAGGAAGAGGCAGAAAACCCGGTTTTTCCAACCCGAAACTGGAGCAGAAAGTGGTATCTCTGATCATGAAGAACAAATCAATGTCAATACGTGATTTGGCCAAAAAAGCAGGAACGAGTGTCGGAATGATCCAGCGTATCAAGAGGCGAAACCACCTGAAGACCTAGAAGAAGCAGAAAATCACGAAACAAAGTGCAGAACAGAAGAAACGAGCAGCAACAAGGGCCCGGAAATTGTATTCGCGTCTTTTGCAGCGTCCGGATGCATGCGTTTTGATGGACGATGAGACCTATGTAAAAGAGGACTCAAAAACCCTTCCAGGTCCACAATACTTTACTGCCGTCGTTGGGAAGGATGTGAGCGATGCGGACAGCTCGATTCAAGTGGAAAAATTCGGTCGAAAGGTACTGGTATGGCAAGCAATATGTTCCCGTGGTTTGAAGTCAACCATTTTTTACACTACCGGAACTATAAATGCGGAAATCTATCGATCTGAGTGTCTTCAGAAGAGATTGTTGCCTTTATATAATAAGCATAGTACACCTCCACTGTTTTGGCCGGATTTTGCGTCGGCTCACTATGCCAAAACCACTCTCAATTGGCTTGCGGAAAAGGGTATAGATTTCGTTGAGAAAAATATCAATCCACCAAATTGCCCTCAGCTTCGACCCATCGAACGTTACTGGGCAATCGTGAAGAGGGTCTTCAAGAAGACTGGTAAGGCAGCTGGGAACATGCAGGAGTTCAAAAAAATTTGGGCTCAAGCGTCCAAAAAATGCGATGCAACAGTTGTCCGGAACTTGATGAAGAGCATTCGATCCAAAGTTCGAAAATTCGTGAAGGAATAACTTAAATTTCATCTGGTCTTCATTAAGTTTAACTTCGTACAATAAAGGATCATTTTTTTGTATGAATAAAATATCGGTTTTCAACATAATTTGAAAGAAAGTTTGTGGATAGCTTATTTTCGATACACTCCTTATACGGGGAAATAAAACATGTTAAAGCTTGCTTCAGAGAGAATTGGAACAAAAACAATTGCCTGTATTTCAATTATTTATTATTGAATTCAAGATCTTTTTTTATACAAATGTAGCGTTTTCTTCATACTTTTAAGAAAAAAATACGGATAAAATTATTCGTCACGGTTTCGAAGGAATTCTCGATTTTTTCCTGTAACACGGCTCATTAGGCGGCGCACACCTTCTTCGTCCATCGTTTTAGCTATCTTATTCCACCAGGTCTTCTTCTGATTGATGTCTTTGACAACCTTTCCCTTTGCCTTGAGTCTTCTCTTCATGATTGCCCAGTATTTTTCAATAGGGCGGAACTGGGGGCAGTTGGGTGGGTTAAGGTTTTTCGGAACAACCTGGACCCCTTTCTCTGCATACCATTCTTGAACGACTTTGCTGTAATGACAGCTTGCCCAATCTAGCCAAAACATTACGGGATGGTCGTGGGATCGAATGAACGGCAAAATTCGTTTTTGGAGACACTCTTTTTGGTATAGTTCCGACGTCATTGTCTTATTTGTAACGAAAACTTTCGTTTTTTTGCCACAGCTGCAAATGCCCTGCCAAATCATGAATTTTCGTGCAAATTTGTCGGCAAAAACAAATTTAAATTTGGCTGGAACATCCCCCCGAGCCGTTGCCATGTAAAATTTTTGACCTGGGATTTGCCCAAAGTCAGCCTTGACATAGGTTTCATCGTCCATCAGCTTCCGAGCACGGATTTTGGCCACACTATTCTGTTTTATGGTCCGATTTGGCTGTTTGCTTGCTCGATACGACTTGATTCCTTCCCAGAGTCGAGTTCTCCTCACGGTACTATGGGCAGCACCGAATTTTCTGGCCAAATCACGGTCCGACAGATTGGGATTCCTCTTAATCGTCTTCAAAATCTTACCACGCAGTTTCCGGTCGACAGTTCCACTCCGACGATTGGCTTGAGGCTTCCGAATCGTCGTCAATGTTTCCTTATACCGTTTGATAACGCGCCATACGGTATTTCTGGGCAGTTTCAGCTGTTTAGCTAGCCTAGATGCAGACCACAATGGATTTTCCAAATAACTGTGCACAATTTTTTCCCTTCTTTCGGCTTCCATGTTGATTGTTTACAAAGTACAGTCGATTTGCGGAATGTCAAAAATACAAACGTGAAGCTGACAAAATTCCCGACACGTGGGCGCCAAGAACTTCCAAATCCGTCCACCAGGAGCGCCACAATATGAGCAAAAGTTTGTTCCAATTCTAAATGAAGCAAGCCTTATGAATATTCCATGTTTGTTTTATCCAATTTCAATTCCGTATCAAAATGCACGAACCTTCTTCTTCATAAGGTCCTGTACAACATTTGGACCAACTTTTTTTTTGCGTGGCAATCCATATTTTCTTCAAATTTTTCTCCGATTTTTCTTCCTTAGGAGGCTTCCGAAGTGCCTGCTTCATGTACTTCAGGCCCAGTACTTTTCAATTGGCCGCAGTTCAGGTGCGTTCGGGGGGCTGAGATGCTTCGGCACGAAATTGACCTCCTTAGCCTTGTACCACTCCAGAACCTCTTTCGAGTAAGGGCACGAGGCTAAATCCGGCCAAAAAATCGGTGGACCATCGTGTGACCTCAGAAAAGGAAGTGGACGCTTTTGGAGGCATTCCTTTAGGTACACCTTTTCGAGTTGTCACGAATGGGGTGCTCCGCTTTCCACACGAGCAAATTGCTTGCCAAATCATATATTTTTTGGCTAACTTTGATATCTTCTGCTTTCTAACGTCCTCAGGGACATCTAATTAATGATGAGCAGTGAAAAACTGGAGCCCCGGAAGCTGCCGGAAGTCTGCTTTTACATACGCCTTATCATCCATAACGAGGCAATGTGGTTTCGTCAGCATTTGGGTGTAGAGCTTCCATGCACGTGTTTTACTTATCGTATTCTGCCGTTCAACGCGATTAGGTGCCTTTTGGACATTGTACGCGTGTAGTGCTTCACGTATTTTCGCATCTTGCACGAAAGTTTTGGTAAGATTCAGTTTCCTCGCCACATCTCGAAATGAACTGATGGGATTCCTCTTGAAAGCTTGAACTACTCGCATGTGATCCTGAACACTATACGGAGATCCATTTTTGCCACTTTTTTTTTCTTTTCGGTCGATGGTCAAACGTTCGTGGTACCAATTTAAAACACGAGACACTGTAGAATGTACCATTCCCAGCTTCCTTCTGATGGCACGATGAGAAAAAATTCACAGCGTAAATACACGTTGAACTAATTCCACCCAAAATTTTAATAGAAAATACCCAACGGGTAAAAAGTTACAGCCATTTAAAAGTGGTGCAATTTGATTCCGTACAACCTTTATTGTTTTCGCGAAAAATAAAAGCAAACAACATTTCGTTATTCAACTGAAGAAAGATTTTTTTTTAATTTCCGTGTGCTTTGGATATGCTATACACGCTTTTTCTAAATAACCCAAAATTGAATACGATTGACACAAATTCGTCGAAAATACGGCTACTCAAAAGTGAGTAAAGATAGTAGATAGTGGTAAGATGACAAACAGTCAACATCGGCTTGAATCCGATCGACGTTTACTAATTGTCTACGAGTTACTCCTAACAATCTTTACTCACTTTTGAGTAGCATACTTCCGACGAATTTGAGTTAATCGTACTCAAATTTGGGTTGTTCATAAATAGCGTGTAGTCCGATCCTTGAGATGGATTGTACGTCGGTAGTTTTTTTTCTCGTATTTAAGTGCTCTGCTCCCGCATTCGGAGGAAGAGTTATAGCAGTTTAGTTTTGTTTATTAGTTCTAAATCGTGTCAGTATTCACTTTTTCTTAGTTTGTCAAATCATTAGTCCAAATTGGCACACTCTTGTAATTAAAAAGTTTCTACCAGAATATTGTTTTGCTGTCAGTGGAGACATTCATCTTTACAACGGTGCAAATTATTTTTAACTTTGAACTATACAGTCTGCAAAATAGCGTCGCGACATCAGAACTTGCGAAGTTTGCTTTGGACAATTATCTAGAACAGCCCAAACGTTCTTAAAAAAACTGTCGCGAAGTTGGTCGATTTGTCTCACAAAAAAAGTGTCAAATGCAATCTCAAACCAGTTTTGTCAGACTAAGCTCCTGTTTTGGCTGTAACAAGTCTACGTGGTTTATGAACAGGCTCTCAGTTTGTACGTGAAACCTTCACCATTTACATATTTGAGAAGGAAGATTTTTTGGAATTTATGTTAGGAAAGGATGAGAAATAAATGTCTTGGTATTAATTTTGAACGTGTAATATTAATCTTACGATAGAACATTTGAATCTGGGCACGCTTTATTATTGCGCCATCCGGACATAATTTGTTTAAGAAATGGCTAAAAATACGAGCATTGTTCGGAGCTTTCTGGCTTCTTTGATGTGTTGGCTACGTTTAATGGGACCGTTGATATTGGCCAAACTGTTCCGTTGACAGGTACTCCGTGTACTTTGACAACCTGTTGAGGATTAATCTCTCCAGCACCTTACCCGTTGTATCCAACAAGTATGTCGGTGGGAATGCCAATAGATCACCCGGTGGCGTCCATGTCTTCGGCAGCAATACTAGCGTCTAGCATTTCCAGGCGGCCAGGAAGACTTCCTCGTCCGGACATCTTTGCATCAGGGTGGTGATTTCGGGAGCAAGCAGATTAGCCGTCGTGATGGCCAAGTTCGGCAATCCATCTGGCATACCGTTGATATGCTCACCTGTAGTTACTTTCCTATCACAGGTCATCAATTGTTACCGTCACCTTGTCGCTTCCCTCCGCGATACCGTTATCATCACCCATGTGATTGCGGATGTTCGGCGATGCCGATCGTCCATCCGCCGCCAGGACAGCGTTATGGTATGAGATACTGGAACGCTGCTCATGGTACAATTCTACGGCTATGGGAGGCCAAAGCCTTGGGTCATGGTGTGGGAAGAGCTCCACAATGACCACTTTCAGTGGCTCTGGATGTTACTCGGTTGAAGCTCCTGTACCTTTGGTTGTGACAATTACCACCCGATAGGCGTCATCCCTTGGGTTCGCATTGGCTCTCTAACACAGGCCCTCGAAGCAGGCTAGTCTGCTGACCTTTCTATCCCTCTATAGCGCGGTCTTGCTGGAGACTAATGCCACTCGACACTCCGTTCTTTCGAAGTCCGACCGCGCTCTGTGCATCCTCCTTCTTGCGCGGAAGCAAGTTTTACAGAGGTCGGCGATCGACTCTGTCCACCAATACACCGGCGATCTGCCATCCTTAGGTTTGACCTTCCTAGGCACGGTTGCATCGCACACGCGTGTAAATAGCGCTTCGAGTTGATCGTCGCACGGGTCCTGGGTTTCGCTCGTGTTGTGTTACCGTGCAAGCGTTTCTCTAAATACTCCTTCATCGTAGTATGATGTCCTCCATCTGCAAGTGAATGGGATGTGTGCCCTTCCTAATGCGCGCTGCCTAATATTGTGGATATTACTATAGCGCAACGCCAAGTGGTCGCTATGAGTTAAACATCCTCCACCCTCCAGTTGTCCGATGATCGACTCCACCCCGTTTCTATGGTAGATCCTTTTTGTACCCACGTAAGCTAAGTCTACGCTCAGCCTGGCCAGAGTCTCAAGCAGGATGTGTCCCCTTGGATTGGTAAGGTGGCTGCCCCACTCCAGCACCCAGGCACTGATGTCACACGCTATGACCAACGGATTTCGGTCAGTTTGCTCTGTTGTCATCCGATCAACCATTTGAAAAAAAAACTGTTCAATCGACCGTCTTGGCGGCGTAAACAGCTGCATAAGAACACTCCATTCACATTTTTCAAATCGCAAAGCCCTCGTTTGAGGTATACACAAACGCCGGAACCGGAAACTTTCCCGCCATCCATTATGTCCTATTGGACCTACCCAGCAAACACAGGATCGTATATGATAGCGGATAAGACTGAAAATTGGAGGCGATATACGTACATTTTAAATGAAGTCAAATGGACGCATGCACGTTTATCGCCTCCACTTTGTACTTATATTCGCTATCATAAACGATTTTGTGTTTGCTGGGTATACGCAACCCAGATCCGTTAAGCTGCTTCTTGAGGGAAAGATTCTCCAACGATTCCGCTCGATGATCCTTGATGATATACATCAGTTTATAGGTAAATGAATTGCTTTCCTGTTTATCCAGCTTAGGCGGTGATTGATTGATCGATTTGCGACTGTTGCTTACGCTGTTACTGGTAATAGGTGCACTGTTCATGATCAGCTTATCGTTACTCTTACTGATGTCCTGTGAACCAGCACGGGGGAGGGCTTTCGGTTTATCGTATCATTGTCATTGAGTAGTAGAGAGGTCGGAGCCGTGACTGACATCGATGCCGGAAGGGATGACTCTTGGTGTTCTTTTTTCTGCTGCTGTTGTTCCTCTTCATCCTCTTCCTGTTGAACTGTGAGAAGCACACGTTAACTTTCCCATGATCGTCTTTTCAATGAATCTGTGCTATGTTTGCCATAAAGTTTCTATCCCCATTCATCTACTTCGGTGGAAGGTGCTGATTTAGATTCATTTTCAGATGCACGCCGTGGTGATGTCCGTTGCTGACTCGCAAACTGCCTGTCACAGCACTTGCTGGGCTGCTGCAATGTCATGATGATTCAGTTTTAGTTGGGTTACCTGAACTGTAACTAACTTCTTAACCCATATAGGATGGGCACTTAGGGCTCCCCGTAACGAGCTTGTCACGTAGTTTCCCAGATTACATCATAATCATAAGCCTTAATAATCTCATCCAGGATTTTATAGTCTGGGCCCAGTTTTCTAAAGGCTTCGTATCCTTCCTACGCTTTAGGATCATTTCGCCAGTGCGGTTACGGTGGATACTCCGCATATCGGCGCCCAGGTTCGCGAGTTTAGTGCCGCCGCGTATCGCCTTGAGGACCTCAGTGTACTTGGACCTTTCGGTCTTCACGACAAGGACCTCACCTTGGTTTCGCTTTCGTGCCAGACTTCGATTCGCTTTTTTCTTGGGTCTATCTTCCTTTTTCCGAACCTTGATCAAAGGATTTTCCCTGCCTTTAGAAGGGTTGTAGCTCGTACCTCTCTTAGGCCAGCCTTGGCGCTTGAGACCTCCCGCATCGACGAAGTAGATCTAGCGATTTTGGCGCTGAGGCCACTCGTTTTACGCCCCGTAGGGCGTAAGGTTTGACCCTCCGACCCCGACACAACGTTTGCGTGTGGAGCAGCCTGACACCAGCCGTTTTGTGGTAGCGCTTGGTGCAATTTGCCACGCAGGCCCTCGTAGGATCTCCCATAGAGACGGACGCATCCGCCTGCGTGTATTTGCAGGTGAACTTCCTGGCCTTTTGTGCTGTTACTAGCCTTGCAATTTCCCTGGCACTTTGGTCGGCTAGAAGCTTTGCTTCCAGTTTTTTCCTCTCGCGGCATGCAGCCTGAATGGACCTATGAAGCTTCAACAAGCTTTATTTTAAGGCCTTGTTGATATTGATACTGTTTGGTTACCGGATTCTAACCGACATCGATTGGAGGGGTAAGGAATTTGCACTGCCAGTGGGGTGGAATATACTGGGCTTCTCCATGAGTGGACTGTATTTTGTTGGGAATATGGTTGGGTTTGGGGTTTCCTTGGTGGTTCCATTCAATTATACATCACATCACACATTCGTCCAACACTCCACATTCTTACGCAACACACATAGTTCGTCCACAACACACATTTTATTTATATATTTACATAACTACAGACTACTACATCACAAACAATTAACACCGAACATCTGTTTCCATTGTGGCTCTGCTCCCATCCATCCTTCCTGAGAGTCAGAGCCGACACGACTATTCGCACAGCAGATCATCCACTATCCAGTAACCAGATGATCCCTGCTGTGACGTCACCGATAACGATCGCCCGTGATCGCTATCGGTCGAAGTGGTAGGGAGAATACCATCTCGGATCGGAGGAACGATCGTTGGGAGAGAAGTCCTCTCTTTCGACAGTGGCGTAGCAAGGGTAGGGTGATGTTACTCCCGAACAGATACTAGTAGACGAATAGTCGATTATAGCATTCATTGAATTTTAATCTCATTCACCGCAAAGCTACGAGAATACACAAAAGCTGTTTTTGAGAGACTACGACGGTAGATAAACCAGCCCGTGGCTGAAAATCTCGATTAAAATTCGTTAAAATTCATCATTGTTTTAATGTGTGATGTGACCGAAACCAACTCTCTATGGTTTCTTTTAATTTTACACCATAATATTTTTTTAGTTTCTAAAGACTTTTTGCTGAGTATTTATAGATTAAGCGTGGCTGCGTTATTCTTCGTTAGTTTGAAAGTAACCTTTACTTTATTTTCACTAGGTATATGAAGTCCGATAAAATTACGAAGCATTAAAGTCAAGTAACATCCAATTTTAAATAAAACGCAAGCATGAACAAATCGTATCTATCTTGGTGAAGATATTTTTCTAAAATACCTGGCATCCCCGATTTTTCTATAGCAAACATTTATCAACCCATCGCTAAATTACCGCATTTCAGTCTGTGCAACAGAACGAGATAAATTGCAAAAAGAGGTGCAAATCGACTTTGCATCTATTGGAAATGTATTGCTTCCAAGCATTATTAATTGCTCCGGGACCTTTAGTGGACACAGGGCACACTGCAAGTGACAAAGAGACGCCTCGTGCCACTTCCCGGCGACAGATTGAATTAAGCTCAAAATTGTCGAGTCCTTTTTGCACGCCTTCCCTTCGGTGCTCCGAAGAGGATAGATCCTATAACGTATAAAGGATTCTTTTGTCATCAACAGTGTTTGGTTCTACATATATGAACACCATCGTATTTTGGTTTTTGTTTCGTTGAAATTTCCAATTATCATCGCCAGTATCGACTGAGTGCGGTTTGAACATGAAAAAGAGTCCGCTTGCTGTGTTGGAGTTTTCGCTTTGATCTCAGTGTGCGCAGTGATCACTTCTCCGGAAAGCTCCTTGGATGCCTACCTACCGAGCGTGGGTGGGTGGGAATGTTCGTGGTTATCGAACGTGCATGGTTGACAAACCAATACGAATTGCTTCACACATGTGTGTCGCTGTTTTTTCCCTCTTCTATCTTGTACTCTCAAGGGTTTCTTTTAACCAGAATTGGAAGAATTTCCTTTTGAAAGTTACGCTTCCGGTGGCAAGGAGCTCAATCCGGTTGCTATCTCATTTCAACCAGCTAGCGATGCAACCATTCCCACGTATATTTGAAAAATGTATCTAGGGTTTCCAAAAGTTCTTAAGGAAATTCTGTTTTGGGATGGAATTTTGTATTTGTGTAAGGTAATTTTTATAGAATTATTAATATAGATAGTTTTTATAATGACAGGTCTGATGCTATTTTATTAATGTTTACAGTTATTAATTTTCTGGTTACAGATACTAAGAAATGTTTATAAGAAATGTAGGCATTAGATGTTTTCTCCCAGGCTTTTCATCATACTGATTTATGAGCGAAATACTACCGGTACTCTTAAGTAAATTTGTATGTTGATGGCTGATGGTAATAGTTTATTAAAATATGTGATCACCGAAAACATACCAAACAATTTTTAGAAGGAAAACCCATAACTTAATTTACAAATTGACGATACAACTTGACGATTTTGTAATAACGCATTAACCTAAAAAATCTAAGATAGGGCATGTGTCCCATAACCTTGCCTAATATGCTGCGGACGAATGCATTTTTTATTTTAACACATTAAATTATTGAGCAGCAAACGACATTTAACTGGTTATATGCCTGCTTAGATAGGTTTCATGGATTGTTTACAGAGGATACCTCTGTTTTAGGGTAAACACTTTCGAGAAATGTCAATGTTAAGTCAGTTTATAGGCTCGAAATTGAATCTAGTTATTCATGGATTTCGTAATTCAAACGATTTTTGTCTAGTTTTGTTTTATTGTTTTCTTAGACATTTATTGTTGACTATTCACGTATTCACACCAAATTTCACAAACTTTGTTAAAAAAACATTACTGAAATAATTTTTCATCATGTTCTATCGACAACACGACATCCAAAACAATGTTATTTACATAATAATGCTTGATCTGATATTCATTAAGATATTTTAATCGGAAAATATATACTTACAAATTCTTCATCGATCACGCGTTTAACGGTCAATTGAAGTGTTTCTTAGTTGGTAGTATCGTCACTGGTGGCGCGCAAAGTCAATTCCCGTAAGTTTGGCGGTAGCACACTATCGCAATCTGTTCAGCTTTATCACCCATCACAGTGTGCTCAACAGATGGCGATAGTGTTTTAGTGACGATGATTTCTAGTGGAAAATGATCAATTTATTATGTCTGTTTGTCTGTGCTAATATGATCACCAAAAACTTATTTGAAGTCGGATATATTTTAAACTTTCAGGGAATAAATAACCACATATTAGCTATGTTTTCGAAAAGCTGGTTTATTCAACCTCCTCTCCTAGGCTAAATGCCCGCACCTTGGACGTAACGCTACCTATCAAATCCTATGCAACACTTGCGCCATCTTTCTTACATACTTTCATCCACTCTCTCTTAAAAACATTGTCGTTTTTGAAAGTCTTCCCTGTTTTCCGGAGCTTGCTTTTCATAATCGCCCAGAATTTTTCTATTGGACGAAGTTTTGGCGAGTTTGGCAGATTTGCCTCTTTCGGCACAAAAACAACATCGTTTGCTTCGTACTACTCCACCATCGGTGTCACGCAATGGCATAAAGCCAGATCCGCCCAAAACAGAGTGTCCCCTTTGTATTACCGGAGAAATTCATATATTTGGTCGTTGATGGCGGTTGTTATGTACGGCTTGCTGAATTTGCAGCACTCACAGATCGTCTGCCACACCAGGTACTTCTGGGCAAATTATTCGACTTTCTTCCGAAACATCCAGGTGGGACTTGTCGACGAAATACTCGAAGCCGGGGATCTGCTTGGCGTCTGTTTTAATGTACGCCTCGTCGTCCATTACGATACTATTCGGCTGCGCCAACCAGTCGCGGAACAGCTTTCTGGTGCGGGATTTAGCCACCGTATCCTGTTTATCGGTTCGGTTAGGCGTCTTCCTTACCTTGAAGACATGAGCCTAATTGCATGCTGGACAAACCAGACGGAAGAATTGACCTGCTTGGGCACGTCCCGAATCGAATGATTCGGAATGCGCATGAAGTAATCCCTCACCTTCCTTGGGTTCACGGGGTCGGTTGTCTTCGCATTTCTTCCGCTGTCAGCTCGCCGCTGGGTCGCCTGGTTCTCTTTGAACGATTTTACCACACGGAATACGGTAGAATTATCGATTCCCAACTGTTTTGCGGTCCACCTGTGGCATAGGCCTGGATTTTTCACGACCACGCCAATATTTTTTTTGTCGAAGCACTTATTGCTTGGAAGGTATCTCGATAACCACTTTTCAGATTAAAACAAAATTTTGCGGATGTAAACATTACACTCTAAACTACACCAATGCAATAAAAAGAAAGTTTGTGCAGTTTTTTCGTGTACAATCTCTAGAACACAATTTTTGAGTGTAGACTGGCGAATGCCTCAAAAGTTCCCTAATGGAGCGTACTGGGTTACGAGCAATGTTTGCATATGCCGATTTGATCACATCTGGCTTACGAACAAACCGCGGAATTCCACTTCCCGGCTTCCACAGTTAAGGAACATCTTGTAGAGACTTTTTGGAGCGATGTGGCCAAATTACATCCAACCACCTTGGCAATCTCTTTCAGTGTCTTCTGGGCAAGCAGCAAACTCGTTAGCACTTATTTGGTGTACAATTTCACAAGTTCAGAAGAAAAAAATCCAATGTTCTGATTCAGCACTTGAAAGTAAACATAAGCATATATACTGTCAAGAAAAATAAATCATTAGTTGAACAAATTAACCCAATATCGATTATTAAAAATTATCGATTTTTTTCCTGCCGCACCCTGTTAAAAATCTTGAAGAGTGTGAGCTGTTTAGTGGAATACCTGTAACTAGAAAATGAGACGAAAGATTTGTAATTTCCGTTTAATTTCAACTAACGTTTGCATAAAAAAATGATTTTTTTCGGATGCTGATGAAAAAAAGTTTAGACAGATAATTTGCTTTTGATAAATTTCTCATGGAAGGTTAATATTTAAGCTTACTTGCAAAAAACTCTACGCCCTTGCGAGCGGTCTTCCGGTAGTTGACCGGAACATTCGCCATGGCGAACAAAAACATGCGTGTATGCATGTTTTTGAGTTCTTTTTTCGTTTTATTTATCAATTCCACCTCAGTTTTCGCGACAAAACTGTTGGAGTAGATCTAACGCTTCAGGTTGGCCCAGATTTCACGGCCAGCCCGGAGCGAAAGAAGAACGGCTTTGTTATCCCCTTCTCGCTGATTGTCAACCACAGCAGCACCTTCTTGGGGAACTTGGTGTGTGAAATTAACTTCACCTAGGAGCTCACTTCCTTCGTGGGGGAAGTAAAATACGAAGTGCCCTGCCAGTCGTTGCCATCCAGGATGAGATAGGTCTCGTCGCCGGGAAAATCGAGTTGACCATATCTTATTCAGCCGCTGCCGCTGCGACAATGCCTGCAGTTCCAAAACCGGTGGACGCGACTTCCGCTTCCTGACATGCATTTTCATGTTCGCCAGGTACTTTTTCACTGTTTAGCCAAGCGCCATTATTTCCCTCGGTCTTCCTCTTTAGCATCCTTTGAAGCTTCTTGTCGCTCAGGGTCGTTGGCCGTCCGGAACCGGGCTTTCCTTCGATGCTCTGATTGTTGTCTAATAGTGATGCATATCCGGCTTCCACAAAGTGCCGCACGATGTCCGTTTTCGACGCGGCGCGACTGAGCCATCACGGTTAGAGTTCGACTGATAGAGCTGTCAAATTTTGTGTGCTGACTCATTGGTTACTACGATTGATGCTGTATGGGTAGTTTTGTCTCTACAGGTATAGTAAATTTATGAAAAATCGGCAATTTTTGTCCATTTATTTCGTAAGCTATGTAAATAAGATCAGTTTTTCATCGATTTTGGAAACTCACGAGTTCTGTTACCGTTTTATAGATTTGTCAGATTTCGGTTATTTCGGTAACCAGTCGGGTAATGGAGTTCCCAGAATCAGCAAAACATAGCCTCCTTTGTTTACTACTTTTTCTCATTAATGAGCACGTTAAAAAGGGCAGTACTCACCAGAAACTGAAAAATGACTCTACTGAGTGTTTTGACTGCACAGACTTTAAATTTAGTTAAATAAATATTCCACAATGTGAATTTTATATCCGGGTCAATATGACCCGAAACACCTTATTCGTCACAAAATGTTATCACTCAAGGAAGGTTAAGCTCTGAGCTCCAGGATAGTTTGGATGACCTAGAACATCCTAAAAAAACTAACTTTTTTCAAACATTTCTTTGTTACTGAGCACCAATTCAATCAGACTACATCAAATTGCTTCTATAACAACGTTTGGAAAATTTTAAGTTAAAAGGGTTAAGACAATTATTTTAAATGTTCTTTCGAGTTTCAAATCCGTCAATATAATTGTCGTTAGACCACTTTGGTAGGAGGAAAACACAGATGTTGGCAGATAAATAGTGACGAGTGCATATTTTTTTTATTTTTTTCCGAGCGAGGTCACACACCCCAACGGCGAACACAAAAGCGAGCGGTTCATTACAATGTACAAAGTTATAATATACCTCGATAAAAGCATTGAATTCCTGGTAATCTCAGAAAATAAACCGTTCTATGAAAAGCATTATCGAATCGATTGGGATAAATTCATTCGTTACCCCTCACTTACGGTTAGTTTATTTTTAATTACTGTTTCTCGTTAAACTGAGCTCCTGCTATCATCAAACAACTTTTCTGCAACCCAATCGCCTGTTTCGCGCAAATACAGATTAATTTAAACCAAACATAAAATTCTTCTCATTATTATTGAAAACCACTACACAAACCGAACCAACCAGACCACCGGCTACCACACACACACACACGAAGAATGAAAATTTCATCCGATTATGGTCATATCTGTTCTATCTGGCGCACCACAGAAAAGATTCCTACTGGGTGACGAAACAATAATTGAAATTAAAAAACCCAACTCTATTATCAACAATCTGGAATTGATTGGTTCAGTTTGTCGACATCGTTCATAAACGATATGTGACCGTAACCAAACAACCAGAACGCTACCGCCAGTGGGTTCTCCGGTGAAAGGTCGTACGGCCGGACAGGTGCTTTCGGCTTAATAATTTTACGCTATGGCAACCAGGCTCACCCTCTGCCTAACAACAATTGTTTGTTGATTTATTTATTTATTTTTGTTCCAATTTCCGATCGTCGAACAAAACCCACCTGCAGCAATCGATTTCATCGTGATAATTGATATGCCATTTACCGGGTTGCTGCAATCGTGCACTGATGAAGCGTTGAGTGATATCAAACCGAGGGACGAATTTTGGCCGGCAGGGGGGCTTTTCTCGAGTCACATGCTGAATCCTTCATGATGATGGAATATCGAATCCATCTGCTAATTTGAAAAAGTAAATGACCCTGCAATCAATCGTATTGATGTAAATATTAAAGTTTTATTTAAACAAATTTCAGTCGGGAGGATTTTTTTTTACAAAAGAATTCTGTAAAATGTGATAACATTAATCACTTTTTGTTTTAATGTTTCTTAAAGATTTTATCAATATGCCTTCAATGCTTTGCCAATCTGTATGACTTTGTGTCTTTGTGAAAAAAAAAGTCTCAAATGTACAATCATCCCAGTATTATGGACCAGCTAAGCATATTGGTGCTGCTAAATTATTGATTAAAAGGCCAAATAAAATCATTTAACAATGTTTTTTGGTTGAATTAACGAAAAATATTCAATTATTTGATTTGCTGTGTTTATTATTTTGCAGGAAAAACGTGTTATTTTTAAAAATAATTTAATGACAGGTATGTTCATTCCCAATATTATGGGCCACTTTTTGACTTAATCAGAACTATGGGCAAATGTTCCCAGTATTATGGATCAAGCAAACAAAATGGAGTTGGTTCGATTGAAAACTGTTTTTTGTTGTTTTTTGACAAATTTTATTAAATTTTACTGTTGTATGTATGTATGTATGTATGGTAGCCACCATCCCCTCTAGCCCTTGGCTTGGATGCAGCTCCACTTAATAGCAAGATCAAGTTGGGCCACCGATCTGAATTCGCACTATCGCTGTATGAAGGGCCAAAAACGGAGGGGTGGACCCGTAAGCAGAGATACTTACACGAAATCCACGGGAAGTTAAGAATCTCCTTCCAACGATATGATCCAACAAATCGAATAACACAATTCGCAATACTCATTAAGCTTTCTACAGGATGGCTTGTTAAGAAGGGCGCGTCACTCTCCCTGAAACTGTTGGAGTAGAACTCGCAGCACCACACTCGAATCGGTAGGATAAGAAATGATACTGTTTGTTCCTCCTAGACTCAGGCAGTCAATCAAACCATCGTCCAGTTTCCGCTTGAATGATACCCTGGTGCTCCCTCCCAACCCAGTATTTATTATATTTATATAAATATAGATGTAATGTAATAATAATATGTTATATATGATTATATAGTAGAGCAAAAATTATATAAGGATATTTAGTTAAATTATGTAATAGTTGGAGTTCACGAGCCTATGATAACCATGTTAAACTAAATTAATTAACCTGCTGAAATAATAATATTAAGGCAGTAATAATAATATGCAGCTTCGTACCACTTTGTATCACTGATAGATGACTGTATCTCTGGAATGTGAAGGTCATCTTGTTATTCATTGAGGTATAAATATCAATAAAGCATTCAATTGTTTATAAAACCATAATATTATATTATTACGTATTCAATCATGACATATAGATATGAAACCTTCTGGAATAAAGAGCATTTATTAATTTTGATTATTATTTGATATAATGTAATCAAATAATTATACCGGCCAGATCACCAATCTGAAACAATTAAAATTTTATTAATTATTTTATTACTTCTTCCATAATATAATATTTATGATATGCAATTAATAATGATGAACAGCTGTGTTCCTCTGAACCGCTCAAATAGTAGTTGATGATCGTGTACTGAAATGTTAAGGTCATGTTACGCCATTTAATGGAAAATATAATGAAGGAAGTAAAGGTTGAGTGGTCGAGAGAGTCGTCAACATTTCTATTAATGAAAATATGCTAGAGCTTGTAAAAAACATGCATCATATAATAACACATACTAGTATCTACACATCTATATATACATCCATAGCTAATTTCGAGAAGGCCAGTCCGACGGTGCTAGATATAGCTGAAAATTGATCCCCATTCTTACTGCTGCTTCTACCAGAAGATGATCATCCTATAACCGCAAAACCTCCTCTCCTTAACTGTATGGTACCTGAGAGAAATTTACCTTTCTGGCGTAATAAATGTAATGAAATATACAGAATTAGGCTATGAATAAACAATGTCCTATAAGATAAAATATATAGTGAGGGTATATTGTAATATGAACTGAAAATTACATGTGTGCCGACTGCTATTTTGTTGCAATTGTAGACAAACTTGCGCATCCATTATGAACCAGAAAATTTAGGCAATGTATGACCGCCATGAAAAAAAAAGAATTTTAAATTTTAAATTATTTTGTAATACCTGACGACCTGGAAGACCTGAAAGATATGAGAATGGAAAAATTATGATATGATGTACCGGTCGCACCCCCTCACTTCGCTATTGTCGGATTGACAACATTGCCCAGGCTACGCCAACCAGCGTCTCCATGTTTCAGCTGGCAGTCTTTTGTGATCATATGACTCGTGGAGGCGTGAGGTAGGAACTTGTGAGGACCAGAGGTCGGTCGCACCCTCCTTAGAAATTGTCAACTCACCATTTGAAGCCCTATTAAATTTTACTGTTCTTGTGAAAATAATTACTTCTTACCAATTCATTGAAATTTTATGAAAAATGGTTATGAAAAAAAAGATTGAAGTTAATAATCAATATGCGTACGAATTCACGTGGACATTTCATATTTTTCTTCTCGGTTTTCAATTTAATTTCTTCATTCATCCTCTACTTCGACTTCTCGTCTACATTGGCTTTACTTTTACTTTTTTTTCTTATCTTCCCTTGCTAACTTCTTCTTAAGATTTACTTCATCTTTCTTTTGTTTCTGCAATTTTCTTTGCACGATTCTATCTTCTGGGTTGAGGATTTGATCTTACTTCCTCCCCTCCATTTGCCAATTCAGCATTTCGGAGAGAATCTTCAATATGTGATACATTACCTATAAAAAACATTCTTATTAGTTCAACAAAAAAATGGATTTTAGAAAAAGCTTACCAAGCGCTGAATTTTCATTAATCATTTCCGCTGGAATACAAATGCCACTTTCGTCAATAGTGAAGTCAATAGAAACAGTACCGCTCCGTAAAAATCAGACCTTCGGACTTGTCCTTAACAATTTTCCAAAAAGAGGACCATACCTAGATAGAACCTCTTCAGCCAATCCCATTTCAATGAACTTAAGCTGTTGTTGATAAAAGTCTACCATTTTCTCTTGAACCATAGGGTTAGAATTAGCGGGGGCAGTGATTGGATCTTCATCGGATATTCTGATACATACGACGGTAAGGTACTAAAATCAATTTCGTTCGAAAATATTGTTAGTGGCAGGAGTTAAACCAAAGGTCCGTAAATTTGGACGGGAAGGTGAATTTAAATGTTTGAGAGCGGAAATGCTCAGGAATAAATTCGAAAAAAGTTATGGTTGAGAAATAAATGTGTTGTATTAAATTTGGACTCATAAAGCCTGTCCACGTTACATTTCGGACACCAAAATAATAGCAGCAAAAAAATACAAACGATTCAACAAAACTGATTGTTTATTTCACTATAAAAGAGTTATATCTACATAAATTAGAAACAGTTGATTAAGACGTTAATCCTTATGTTCGCGCTTGGAGCGAACGTAAATGTTTGTTATGATGTAGACAAAGATTTGTGTTCAGTTGTGTGTTGACAGCCCTACCTTAATTCCATTTCCTTTAACATCCCACTAATCCCGAGCAGACCGCGGGTAATCGGTCACCAAACACCTAACATTTTATGTGTTTCATGTGTCTGTATGCGCGTATGTGACCTCACAAGCAGTGATCTTTTCTGCCACGGCTTCGCGTTAGCATGCAAACAGCAGCGCCGACCGACCGACCCAGCAAAACCAATGAGAACGCAGCGAGTTCTGATTGGTTCCTGGAGCAGCGAAAAGAAACATAAAAGTACAACGTTCTACACAGATCATTCATTCAGTTCACAACCATTGAAGAAGACAGTTCAATAAATCATTAAAGTTTTTCATACAGTTCGTGATGTTTTTTCCTCCCGAACAAGCCGAAACCAAACAGTCCTTTTCATGACTGTGAGTTAATTTTTTCTCAAGTCGAGCTTTCATCGTTCCTGTTGATATTCCCACAGGGGGAATCACCAAATCCACTGGAATCCTCCAAGCCGAGGATTGCCACACCGAGTGCAGTGTCCGTGATCGGACATCTTTCTTTAAAATATTCGAACTGTCTGTGGTACACCCGTCATCTTCTCTTGAAATCATCGGTACCATTTGCTTTTTTCTTAGTTTCAAAGAGTTTCGGCTGGACCAGAGCCCAGTATATTTCTATCGGGCGAAGTTTTGGACAGTTAAGCGCATTGGCTATTTTTGGCACGTATTTGACCTCTAGTGCCTTACACCATTCCAGGACGTATTTTGCATAGTGGCAAGAGGCAAAGACAGAGCTGGAGCGCCATGGCTTGTTATAAGTAATAGCAACTTCTTTTTGCAGACATTGCAAAGTTAAAACTACCCCTTTAATATCTTACCTTACCAATCAGACTAAGGCTGTGCACAGAAGTTGTTTCCACTGTAATCGGTCCATGGCTGCACCTCGCCAGCCTCGCTGTCTGCGGAGGGCCGCAGGTCGCCTTCTACTTGATTCATCCACCTTGCTCGTTGCGCGCCTCTTCTTTTTGTACCTGTCGGTTCGTTTTCGAGAACCATTTTCACAGGGCTGTCGTCCGACATTCTTACGACATGCCCAGCCATCGTAGTCGACCGATTTTTGCGATGTGACGATGGAGGTTCTTCGCAGCAACTGGTGAAATTCGTGGTTCATTCGTCCTCCTCCACGTTCCGTCTTCCATCTGCACTTCACCGTAGATGGTACGCAGCACCTTCCGTTCAAAGACTCCAAGGGCGCGTTGGTCCTCCACTAGCAAAGTCCATGTTTCGTGGCCGTAGAGAACTACCGGTCTAATTAATGTCTTGTAGATGGCCACTTTGTGGTTCGGCTAACTTTGTTCGATCTTAGCGTCCTTCGGAGTCTAAAGTGGGCACGATTGCCAGCCATAATGCGCCTTTGTATTTCTCTGCTGGTGTTGTTATCAGCGGTCACTAATGAGTCTAGATACACGAATTCGTCAACTACCTCTATTTCATCACCGTCGATCTGAACTCGTACTAGGAGGCTAACATTGTCTTCCCGTGAGCCTCTTCCCTTCATGTATTTTGTTTTCAACGCATTATTCACAAGCCCAATCCTACCAGCTTCAGCCTTAAGTCTGATGTACGTTTCCGCCATCGTCTCAAAGTTACGTGCTACGATATCAACGTCGTCGGCGAAGCCAAATAGTTGGACAGACTTACTGAAGATCGTGCCACTCGTGTCTATCCCAGCTCTTAGAATCACACCCTCTAGTGCAATGTTAAACAACAAACACGACAATCCATCACCTTGCCGTAACCCTCTCCGAGATTCGAAAGGACTCGAGAGCGTACCTGATACTCGGACGACACACATTACTCGATCCATCGTTGCTTTGATCAACTGCGTCAGTTTTTTCGGAAAACCATATTCGTGCATGGGTTGCCATAGCTACCCCTCTAATGGTTGTCCATTACAAAACTCAGCAAAACATCTAAGTTTTGCCATAATTCATTGACATAATTCAATTTGTTATCCAAATCAAGATGCCCTTACTTTTCTCTAACACCCTCCATTAGATTTTTACAACATTAGAACCGCCAAGGTTTTTAGACGTTCCGTAAACTATCCAAAAGATGAAACTGTATAAATGCCCCCAGAAGTCTCTTGTCTGGTAGACGATCTAAGGGTGTGGCAGAACGAGTCAGTCCTTCTGCACAACGGGCAAATTTACAAAGTGTGGTTACCATGACAACGCAATTTTTTTGTACTGTTTGAATCATGAAACATTGTATAACCATCGTTATTTGTTTTGAGCATATCTATTCTGTAGACGGTGTTTTGATATTGCAGATAAATTGGTAGAACATTGTATTGTCCTTAAGATAAAAAAACATAAAAAAATGTTTTGGTGAAAATTTTGTTTTTGGAGGTTAGTTCTTATAAAATCCTCTCTATCTCCAATTGGGTTGAACATACGATCTATATGTTTTCAGCAAAGTTATTTGTATTGACTCTTTCTACAACTTTGCTGTAGACATCCACTCTGTATCTCAAAATCCCTAAAAATTAGATTTTTTTATCTCCGTTTTAGGGGAGATTGAGATCAAAAATCATGCCGTCAAAATACGAAGCTTGTCATATCCATCAACTTTGTTTAAGACGCCATCGCTCTAGCTCCACAATTTAGGGTTCTATCAGTTGAGAGCGTTAAAATCGAGTTTTTGACCACTGTGGATCGAACAGAAATATGCAGAGAAATGCGGTCAGAATAGATGTTCTAATAGTGATCAGGATACAAGGCTGTCGTGAAAGCGTTTAAGCCGAATTCCAATGCTTCGGTCAGGGATGTGGCCAAAAAGTAGAATCTGTCCAAATCTTTCGTTCAGAGAGCCAAGGACCGGCAGGGACTGCATACGTACAAAGTTCAGGGTCGGAAAGCCACGGGTCCGGAAACTGTACACCCAGATGCTGACGAAGCCTCATTGTCTCATTATGGATGATGAGACTTGTGTCAAGGCGGACTTCCGGCAGCTTGCTGGGCACCGCCCAGCACAAGTTTGATGTTCCGGAGGAAGTAAGGAAACTTTCAAAGTTTGCCAAGAAATACATGGTTTGGCAATCGATCTGCTCATGTGGCAAATGGAGTGCGCCGTATGTGACTACCGGGACTATACACGGGAAGATCTACCCCAAGGAGTGCCTACAGAAGCGTCCGCTTCCCCTGTTGAAGCAACACGAGGGCCCTATCATCTTCTGTCCGGATCTAGCATAATGTTACTGTTAAAATGTTATCTTGGAGTGGTACGTACCAACTTTCGTATCCAGGGACATGAACCGCACCGGAACTAAGGCCCATCCACAAATATTGGGCTATTTTGAAACCGGCACTACAGCAGCATCCCGAAGGGGTTCAAATCTCAGGATGACATGAAGAAAAAGAGGGTTTCCGTACACAAGAATCTGCGGCCAGGTGTATTAAAGGGTATCCACAGTTCAATTGCATCACTTTCAATAAGCTGTAAAATTTCGCCCCTTGGGTTGATTTCAACGAAATTTTGGGTGAAATGACCTCTGCGTGTATTGTTTATACTGCGTAAGTTTCTTTGTGAAATGTGTCGTAGTTTTGAAAATGGAGTCGAAGGAACAGCAAGTGCGCGAGAACATTTTGTACACGCACCTGGACAACCCACTTCTTTCGCACCGTGCCATCGGAAAAATGTTGAAAATTCACCAGTCCACAGTGTCTCGTGTCACAAAACGTTTCGAGGAACGTTTAACTGTCGATCGGAAGAAGGTGAGTGTTAGAAAAAAGGTTCCGTACTGTGTGAAGAATCACAAGCGAGTGGTTGCTGCCTTTAAACGCAAACCCAACTGTTCCGTTCGGGATGTCGCGAAAAAAAGCTGCACTTGACCATAAGTTTCGTGCAGAAAGCCAAGATACGAGCCGGGCTCCGTTCATTCAAAGTTCAGAAAGCTTCAAACCGCAATGAAAAACAGAATAGGACAGCTAAAACACGTGCGCGTAATCTGTACACACAAATGTTGACGAAACCACACTGGCGCATCATGGACGATGAAACACACGTAAAAGCGGACTTTAAACAAATTTCCGGCAACCAGTATGTGACTGCGAAAGACAAGTTCGATTGTTTCAGAGTCTCTCAGGAAACAGCAAGTGTCAAAAATCCCCAAGAAATTCATAATTTGGCACGAGATTTGTTTGTGTGGTAACGGAGCAAGCCTTTCGTGACAACTTCAACTGTAAATGGTCAAGTATACATGAATGAATGCCTGAAAAAACGACTGCTTCCGTTTCTCAAAACACTCAACGTTTCTGCAATTTTTGGGCTGGAACTAGCCTCTTGTAACTACTCCAAGAATGTTCTGGAATGGTACAAGACAAATGGTGTCAATTTTGTGCCGAAGGATCTTAATCCCCCAAACTCTTCAGAGTTGCGTCCAATTAAAAAATATTGGGCTGTTATGAAACACGAACCTCGTAAGCATCCTTAAGTTGTCACAGGAAAAAAATGCCGGTTCAAGCGTTGTACAAAATCTTATGCGTGGTATTGAGAAGAAAGTTCCCTGAATATTTCATGACAATCGGTTGAGAGACTTGTTTTTGAGGACAAATAAAAGGTGACGCAATTTAACTGTGAACGCCCTTTACAGAACCTAATGAGTGGAGTTAAGCTGTATACCGCTGCTTTGAGTCACTGTATACCGCTTGCTGAATAATCCTGGTTTAGCCTAAAAACCCAGAACGTAATTTCTATATTCCAAGACAAGCTTTCATTATACGGAGTTGTAATTTTAGATTATGAATCAACCATTTATTCTGTAAGATGTTTAGTTTTTCCACCGACCGTTGGTGTGTAAACGCTAAACACTTGGTAAAAATCAAGTAACTTTTATCAATTGTCAAGCATTTAGATTGAACGTTAGATGAGTGATACGTCCATTAATAGGTTATAAGTAAAATATCAATTTGTCTGTGGTTTCGCGATAAAATACGTTCACGTTAGTTTCCCGTGATAGCACCAATCCACCGGAATCTTGTCTGATGTATTTTGAAAAAGTTTGTTCAATCTAATGAAATGACTCAAAAAAAGGCATATATCCATTTTTACTAATCGTTGCCATGACCACTGTTGGGTGCTTGTTGCTGACCTTTAAATTTTGTTTTTTTTTTCAAATATTGAAATTAACAATAGTTAACAATAGTTTTCAGACTCATTTGTCAATTAACATTTAGTCAAGCAGTTTTTCGGTTCTTTTTATCTGCTTTTCAAGAAAATTGGTCTAATAATTTGAAATGTTTTTGTGAAACGTATTAATGTGGGCAATTTATTTTGGGGTAAACTGATGTTGAATTTTGTAGTATGAGTGGCAGTAAAACTGCTAGACAAAGTGTCCCATTTGTGGTGTGAAATTGCTGTTGTTCTTAACATCATAGTGTACATGGTGCCAGGGACGACAAATAATGTCAAAAGTTCTAGAACAGGTAGGAAATATGTGCTAAGAAATGTATGTGTTGCTGCAAACACAATCTCTTTTGTAAATCGCCTTACGCTTTAGGATAAAAAAAAACTTTTATTTTTGGCATCCGTCGGTAGACGGGACGCAATACATTCGGGTTGTCACACACGGCAAACGCCGAGCTAACGTTCACGTAAGCCGTGAAATCCATCAAGTGCAGACTCAGACATTTTATTCACAAGGGTTGGTTGGGGAGGGAGAATACGAAAGTCATAGAAACGATAGAAAATTTGTCAAAAGGCACACAGGAAGATCAAAAGTCATGATATATACCTTCTTAAGATAACGAGAGAACAGCTTTACAGCATTATTGCGGGTATCGGCTCAATATGTAGATGATTTCTCACAAGAAATGTGTGTTACCATAACTTGAAATCATGTCAGACGTTCAATAGGGATGGAAGCGGGTTATTTCCAAAAGCCTTTCCGTCGACAACACTACTCTGCATGAAATGTAAATCCAGGACGTTCGTAATGTATACCGTATTCAAACATCAGTGAACCGTCTTTTTTATTGATGGCATTTGGAAGTTGATTTGGAAACTGAATTATCATCGAACATTAGAAAGCCACTCAACACATCTACTGCAGGCAGTCAACGAATGTATGATGCTGTATTTATTCAAGATGCAACTTAACAAAACCTTCAAATAAGATTTATTCTGGATACCTGATCGGGAATTACCGCTAATGGAATTACTGATGTCGTAAGGAAAATCTTTTAGAATGTTTACAATTCGCGACAACAAATTACGAAAAGGCAAGACAAAACCACCATAGTTTTTGTGAAAATTGGAGTTTTGATCATTTTTTGCACAGATTTTTCCGATTTTTTATATTTTTTGTTCACTACCATCATCGCTGTTGGATAAATTATTAAAACCGCCTGCAAACAAGTTTTTCAAGTTGAAATGATGACTTTAGTGTTTAGAGCTTCATAATTACTTCAACGCAGTTTTAAATCCTGTCATCTAAGATGGACAATCTTATTAGTTGGTACTTTAAGCTGATTGATTATCACAATTAGCGTACTGTCTGCTCTCTTCTTCAAGCGTAGCCACCAACAGCTTCGGATTTTTTGGCTTAACCAATCGGAGACAAAGCCACGACTAAATTCTGCCTAAACTTATTGAAACAATTAAATACTCACTTCCTCTAATGTTGAACATTGAGGTAATTTATTTCAAATTTAGATGAAATCACTTTGTATACAGGGCTGATAACAGGTCACTTTTTTGAGTCTAGTTACTAATAAGTCACTATTTGTATTCAAAAGTAACTAAAGTCACTATTTTTCGGAAAATTGTCTCTAAAGTCACTATTTTCGCACTGCTGCACAGTGGTCAAAAAGTTGATTTTAACGCTCTCAACTCTTAGCTTCCTAAATAGTGGAGCTAGAGCGATGGCGTCTTTGGCAAAGTTGCTAGATATGACAAGCTTTATATTTTGATGGCATGACTTTTGTGATCAATCCCCCTAACAGTGAGATAATAATGCAACTTTTTTAGGATTTTTAGATAGAGAGTTGGTGTCTTGAGCAAAATTGTAAAAAAAGTCAATACAAACAACTTTGCTGAAGACATAAAAATTAGTATGTTGTATGTTTCACCCAGTTGGAGATAGAAAGCGTTTTATAAGAACTTACCTGCAAAAACACATTTTTCACCGAAAAATTTAATTTTTAGGTCATGCCGACAAAATATGAAGCCTGTCATATCTAGCAACTTTGCCAAAGACGCTACTACTCTAGCTTGTATCTTTTGTACAATAGTCAACCAAATTAAGCGATCTGGCCACACTAAATAAAAGTCGAGAAATTAACACAAAAAAACTAGATGCTCTGGCGACCGCTGTCCCGCCTCTACCTCAATTGAACTTGTCAAATGCAGAGCACTGGTCAGTCACAGCACTCTAGATTAGCTTGAATGCAATGCACGTGGTTCCATATTACATAATATTTCTTATGTTTTTTTACAATTTTCCAACTATTTCATAATAATTTTTTATATTTCTATACTAAACCAATTGAACCCCATGACGAACCGAACGGGTTTGGAATAAAACATTTCAAACGTTTATCCAATATGCAAAAAGAATGACCAATGAATTTGAAACTACATAAAAGAATCTAGTCTTTTTTTACTTACACTCGCTTTTTTCAAAAATATTTGGTTGGATCAATTTTGTTCAAAAGCGGACTACTCTTTTGGTTTTCAAATAGTCTAGAAAAGTGAGAACAAATTGTAAATCAAATAAAGGACTTATTTTCTGAATCTGAATCTAGATTTGATTGTTCGGATCCCGACAGCCAAGCAAACTCAATTCGATCATAGGGGAAATTCGGATACAGTGCAATTCGACCAGTTTATAAAAGCGTTATGATTTCAAAGTTCCATTAAAACTCGTGCATGGAAATTTTTTATTTTTTCTTGAAAATTTCTGAGACAATTTTTTTTTAGTTTATGATACAGTAGATTCAAAAAAATCATATTTCATCAATTATTTCAGTTTGTTCTAACTTTTCTTGACAGCTGTTAAACCAAATATGTTTTGGATAATCTAGACCATCCCAAGATTATCTTCTTTTGTATTTTTATCTTCGAAAATATTCACTAAATATAGTTGAATACGTGACGTAAATTTATATAGCCCAAAAAACTACTGTTACTGCCATAGATTTCAAGTTCTGAACATTTTGGATTACCTAGAGGATCTCAAAGTTATAAAATAATAACTGTTGACCTTCCAAAAGACTCATTGAATATGTTTAAATACATATCGTCATCATATATAGCTCAAAAATAACTGTTACAACTGAAGATTTATGTGTTGAACTTGAGTGCCCGCGCTACTACGGACCAGATTTTCGCGATTCGGCAAGTGCTGCAGAAATGTCGCGAATACAACGTGCCCACACATCATCTTTTCATCGATTTCAAATCAACGTATGATACAATCGATCGAGACCAGCTATGGCAAATCATGCACGAATATGGATTTCCGGAAAAACCGACGCGGTTGATCAAAGCAACGATGGATCGATTGATGTGTGTCGTCCGAGTATCAGGGACGTTCTCGAGTCCTTTCGAATTTCAAAGAGGGTTACGGCAAGGTGATGGAGGGTGTGATTCAAAGAGCTGGGAAAGACACGAGTGGCACGATCTTCAAGAAGTCTGTCCAACTATTTGGCTTCGCCGACGACGTTGATATAGGAGCACGTATCTCTGAGACGATGGCGGACACGTACATCAGATTTAAGGCTGAAGCTGGTAGGATTGGGCTTGTGATTAATGCGTTGAAAACAAAATACATGAAGGGAAGAGACTAACGGGAAGACAATGTTAGCCTCCTAGCACGAGTTCAGATCGACGGTGATGAAATCGAGGTAGTAGACGAATTCGTGTATCTGGGCTTATTGGTGACCGCCGATAACGACACCAGCAGAGAGATACGAAGGCGCATTATGGCTGGCAATTGTGCCTACTTTGGACTCCAAAGGACGCTAAGATCGAACAGTTTGCCCAACGAAGTTTGCCGAACCACAAAGGTTACCATCTACAAGACATTTATTAGACCGGTAGTTCTCTAAGGCCACGAAACATGGACATTGCTAGTGGAGGACCAACGCGCCCTTGGAGTCTTTGAACGGAAGGTGCTACGTACCATCTAAGGTGGAGTGCAGATGGAAGACAGAACGTGGAGGAGGCGAATGAACCACGAATTGCAAGAGTTGCCCCCATCGTACACATCGCAAAAATCGGTCGACTACGATGGGCTGGGCATGTCGTAAGAATGTTGGACGACAGTCCTGTTAAAATGGTTTTCGAAAACGAACCAACAGGTACAAGAAGAAGAGGCGCGCAACGAGCATGGTGGATCGACCAAGTAGAAAGCGATCTGCGGACCCTCCGCAGACAGCGAGGCTGGTGAGTGACAGCCATGGACCGAATAGAATGGAGACAGCAGAGGCCACGCCGGCCTTAGTCTGATTGGTAAGGTAAGTACAGAATTAAGGAGTATTGGAACCAGTTGTTTACTAAGAAAACGGCTGTACTCTCATGTGATTAAGGTTGTAAAAACAGCTTCACATGGCAACGGCTCAAAAAAGGAATTGAGAAACCAGATATGTCAGAAGTAGTTCTAGCACAGGCCATGCTGGAAGGCGTTTCATCCGTTCGTATAGACCCGTCTTCGCAAAAACGAGCTGCGGACCGAGTGCAGGAGGTCGTGGAGAAAAGTCGCTTGATTACAGGTTTTTTTTACAAAAAAAAGTTCAAAGTGATACTGAGCCGCAGTATTATTCACTTTTTTGAACGGGGGTGGTCACTAAGTTAATTTTTACTGTACTTATACAACAATTGTATGCAATTTAAAAAAAATACTTTAATTTGGATATCACATTTTAGTTACTATTTTTATTATTTTAATCACTTAACTCACTATCATTCATCCATAAATCCGCTACTGTCAATAACATGTTTCTACCAGTCATTTTTTATTCATCTATGCTTATGATTCTATTGTCCATCAGCTGGCACTATCATATCCAACGAAAAAATATGTTCCGGAGCTGTCCAACTTTCTTATTTTTTCCGTAGACCTATTTCCTCACATGGTGACAATCACCGACGCCAGGAAGACGACTCCACAACCTGGTCCCTACCTATCGACTCATGAATATGAGCTGGGACCAACGGCTTTACTTCCCTTCTGAAGAAAGACGTGACCAGATTTTTTCGCCTCAGTAAAACAACCGACGGCGACTGGAATTGAACCCAGCCCCAATGGGGTGCCAAGTAGCAGACACGCTTACCACTACACCGCCGACGCCGGCAGTTGTCCAACTGTACTCAACGATAAAAAAATTCTCGTTGTTAGTGGCAACTAATGGAGGCTTAGTGCGGAACGTGAATTTGATGTTCTCAGATACTTACATCCTCCGAACTGTTTAAAGCAGATTTTGAAGGCATGCTAGAAGCACTTTTTTGTACGGACTGACCTATTTGGAATCCATGGAACATGTTGATGACGCTGTTGGTTGTTTCACTCGCATCATGCATACCATTATTGCTGAATATGTCCCTCTGCGGAGACCTAACCATAAACCGGCTTGGGAGTATACACACCGGCGACATTTAAAGCGTATGAGATAGAGAACACTTCGAAAATGTAGAATTCGTTGCCCACTCGCCAAGCAGGCTTTCAATCACGGTAGTAGCAGATATCAGACTTGCAATTGCTTCGTAAACTTCAATCGTAAGGATAATGGATTACCAGTTGAGATGTTTCTACGTAACGATCCCGCCAGTACTGCATCCGATAAGCGCAATCTGTTTGCTGAACACTTCAAGTCTGCTTCCAATGACACCACGTCATCTCCTGCTCATGTTAAAAATGCATTATAGGCACACTGCGCGATATCTACTCACTGGGAAATCTCCCGGTCACTCCGCAGAACGTTGTTTCTGCCATCAACAAACTGAAATATTCCTCCTCACCTAGCCATGATGGTATCCCTCCGTGCATTTTGAAGAGATGTTGTGATGCTCTCACTAATCCTTTGACACTGTTGTTCAACGCCTCTTTGCAGGAGCAAAAATTCCCCATTCAGCTGGAAATTCTCCATCATGTTCCCTTGTGTATAAAAAAGGTGATAAACGAAACATCAACAATTATCGTGGAATAACTTCACTGTGCACCTGCTCCAAGGTATTTGAAATCATCATTATTGCTGTTTGCTTCCTGTAAGACATTTCTTTGGATCAACATGGTTTTTATCCCAAGATATCAACATCTACGAATCTCGTCCAGTTTACATCTTTCGGCATGCGCTCAATGAATCATGGAGCACAAGTGGACGTTGTATATACCGACCTGAAATCTGCTTCTGATCGTGTTGATCATGAAATTTTGCTTGGACGTTTCGAAAGAATTGGTACCTCATCATCATTGACAAACTGGTTCAGGTCATATCTAATAGATCGGAAACTGATTGTTAAGGTTGGAAATAAATCCTCTGAACCGTTTACTAATTTATCAGGTGGGCCACAAGGAAGCAACCTGGGGCCTCTACTGTTTTCCGTTTTCATCATTGAGCTCTCTTCGTTGCTGCCGATTATTGTATGCTGACGACGTAAAAATGTATGTGGTTGTGACAAACGTTCAAGACCTTACCTACAACATTATGTGAATTGTTTTGCTGAATGGTATTCTAAAAACAAGCTTACACTAAGCATTCACAAATACAACGTCATCTTGTTCCACAGAAAACATGAGCCTATGGTTTTTGATAACATCATCGACGGTCAGCCTTTAGAACATGTTCGTCAAGTACGAGATTTGGGAGTTATCCTTGACCCAGCTCTTACCGTCCGATCGCACTACGACGATATTATCTCCAGATCAAACCGACAGCTGGGATTCATCTTCAAAATAGCAAATGAATTTCGTGACCCCCTATGCTTTCGATCCCTTTAGTGTGCTCTTGTGCGGTCAATCCTGTAATCCAAAGCTGTGGTTTTGTGTCCCTATCAATCGATCTGGATTGCTAGGATTGAATCAATCCAACGGGAATTCGTCAGGTATGCTCTGCGGAATCTCTCAGGACAAATTCCGCTCAATTTACCACACTGCGAGGACCGATGCAGATTGCTAGGCATAGAGACCTTGGAGAAAAGGAGAAATACTGCGCTAACTATTTTTGTAGCCAAGATTCTTTTGGGCGATATGGACTCACCGAGGATCCTTGAGCAGCTAAATATATACGCCCCAAAACGAGCACTTCGCCAACATGATTGCTTGATGCTTGAATCTCGCAATGCTCTGTATGGTCAACATGAACTCATCCGCTTTATGTCATCTACGCTCAACCAGGCATCTGTTGAAACGTTTAAGCGAAGACTTTCGGAATTTTTGGCGAATGAATAACATATTTCCGAAACTGTTCGACGACAACTTGACGAGACCTGCCCTATGTGCTAAGGATAATTAGTTTTATTGCTCGACCTCGAATTAGAATTTTAATATTGTTAATTTATTTTGTGTAATGTATACCTTAAAGTAGCTTTGTTTTCTCAATGTTTGTGTCATTAGAAGATATGGGGTTTTTGCGCCTCGCTCACAGGCTTTTCCCCATCAATATTCAATAGTCAATATTCATTAAGACGGACAGATGAAGTATAATAATAATAAATAAATAAATAAGTAAATAGACAGTAAACAGCTTCTTGGCCGTGAACAGAATGACGATGAATGTCTTTTTCCGTTTACTATGCGGTTTCTTGCTTTTTATTAATCAGGTTTCATGTGGACTTTTCCCGGAATACATTTCATCAACCGGCGCACATTATTCTCATCCATCGTTTTGGCAATCTTATTCCACTTGGTTCTCAATTCATTGATGCTTTTGAGGACACTGCCATTCACCTTTAGCTTCCTCTTCATAATAGTCCAACATCTCTCTATCGGTCTGAGCTGGGGACAGTTTGGTGGATTGAGTTCTTACGGTATAAACTGAATCCCGTTGGTTTTATACCACTGTAGCACTGTTTCACTGTAATGACAGCTTGCAAGACCTGGCCAAAACATGACAGGTTCATTGTGGGATCTGATGAATGGCAATATTCGCTTTTGGAGACATCCCATTCTGTACAGCTCTGGATTAAATGTCTTATCAGTGATGAAAACCTTGGTCTTCCTACCGCAGCTACAGATGCCTTGCCAAATCATGTATTTACGTGCAAATTTATCTGCAAACACAAAGTTGAATTTGGCAGGAACATCTCCCCGAGCCGTAGCCAAGTAAAATTTTTGTCCCGGTAGCTGTTTGAAATCAGCCTTTACATAGGTTTCGTCATCCATGATCATACAGTGTTCTGGCATGAATTCTAGCCACATTGTTCTACTTTTGATTCCTATTTGGTTGTCTACAGGCACGGTATGACTTGAAGCCTTCCCGGAAACGAATCCGTTGCAAGGTGCTGCGTGCAGCGTGAAACTTTTTGGCCAAATTGCGGTCTGAGATGTTGAGTTTTGCCTTAATGTTCTTGATGACTTTGTTCCGCAGTTGACGGTTGACAATACCCTCCCGACTCTTGCTTTGAGGCTTGCGATCCGTCGACAAAGTTTCTCTGTACTTTTTCAAAACACGCCACACGGTATTTCGGGGAAAACCCAACACTTTAGCAAGTTTCGGTCCAGACCACGAAGAGTTTTCCAAAGGATTACGAACAATTAGTTTTCTTCTTTCTTCTTCCATTTTATATTTCTCTGAAACAAGTTCGAAATGCACCGTGAAAAAAAACTTCTTATGTTATTCACAGATAAATAAACATTGAATTTTATGCGTTTTATATTGCACATAATGGGAATGCTAGATTTGGTAGAAATTAATGGGATATTTCATGTAAATTGAGGTTAGATAACGCCTGCATCTAGCCTGTTGTATGACAGATTACAAACATTGTATTCTGGTGTATAGAAGATTGCATACCACTTCGTTGTTTACGCTTCCTTTGGGATGAAATTAAACGAGAGGAAATTTTACGCTTGTTAAAATTAATTATTTTTTTCTGTGTTGTTACAGGGAACACATAAGATGTTTACAAATCCGACCACTAGGGTCGCTGTAAGAATCAAAAATGTTTGTTCCAATGCTAAATGGACCACACCTTTACTGTAACGCATATTATTTCATAACATGAGAACACATTATATTCATAAATTGTTTCGTATTTAGTGATCGGTTTATTTCCCATGATAATGAACCATGAAACAAAACCTTGTAAAATTGCAAGACAATCTAGCCTTTCAATTTTGCGTGTACATTTACCATGCACCCAGCTTAACTCAGCAAATGTAAATCAGAGTGGAAATTCATTGGCACAACATGTTTCTTGCCACTCTCGTAAAGTCAACATTGACAGTTATTGTATGTGTGTGTAACTAGTTGAATGTCAAAAAGTGACATAGCATAACACAACGCTTCGGAAATGCCACACCTCATCTAACGCACTAAAATAGCCTTTCCGTTCACTGCTATGAAGTACCTCATCTGCACCAGAATACCGTATTGACTCGCATGAAATATTTAGGTACAATGTACGATGTATAATGTCGTGTTCCGAGACAGAGAGCGTGTTGAACATAATCATGATAATTTGCATAATGCTGCTGTACCGACTCCGGTATCCTTTGTCTCCTTCCGGTGTCTTTCGAAAGATGGAAGAAACCTTTTACACGTTTCCTGACGATGGCTGCGATATGTATATATCGGGGAAACACTCAGATCAGGTCGGATAATGAAATTCATGCTCCCATGCGAGAGAAAAAAGATGTGCCTCATAAGAACCATAAACGGAACAGTGGAAGTTGTGTTGTGACGATGTTAGATCTTATTTCCATTCGTTTGCACACTCGATTCGTCATTTTATCTACTACTTAGACTGACCTTACCATTCAAGCGAAACCAAACTAATGACGTCAAGTTGTACTATGTGGCACTGGCTCTTCACTTGACACTAGACCCACAATGTGGAAAATTCCATCAAAGGATTCTCCATTCCTTGCTTTGCATCATAAAGCATGAAATGATGGTTTCAGTTTCTTCACCCTTGGTTGAGATATCGCAATAATTTCCGTTTTGTTTTGGATCTTAGGAAATTGCTGAAGCAGAAACGAGTTCATTATAGTAGCAAATTTAGGATGTTGCCAAACCAAACTACACAGATAAAAAGAAACATTGAATTTTCTTCGTTATCTAATGCACATAAAGGGAATGCTAGATTTGGCAGAAAATTATAGGATAATTTATGTAAATTTAAGCCAGATAACGCCTGAATCAAGCCTGTTGTATGCAAGATTGCAAACATTGTTGAATGCAAACATTGTTTACGTTTCCTTTGGCTTGCAATTAAACGAAGCGAAATTTTACACGCTTGTTAAAATTAATTATTTTTTTCTGTGTATGTTAACATTTGTGTGAACTTTGACTTCAATTCATTGGCAAATTGATGGGTGTAAAAACGAATCTACAAACTATTTCGACAGTTTCAATATTCGACAATTGACTCAAACAAGAATTCTCCTAGGGGTAGGTTAACTTTCTGCCCTACCTTCCGGTAGTCCAGTAGGACATGAGTTCATTTTATAATACATCTAAAACTCTTCCTAGGAAATCCACCAACAGACCACTGAAGAGTGGGTCAGAAGAGCAAATGAATTTCAACTTTCGGCATCCGGGGTTTCACCGTTGGTTTTTATCAGTTGTTCTACACATCTACCATCAAATGCAGCAAGACTTCATGTGAGGAAAGTCCAAACACTGCTGTTGTATGTCCAGCACCACATCCACCGACCGGTTTGAGGACGGAAGTCCCTTTCCAGCTTCATAAATATTGTGACAATAGTCTGCACACCATATGAAACGGCAGCAGCATTTCAGTTGAACTTTGCCAGACCGATGCTAACAAGCAAAAGGGGGGCAAAGGGATTCTACCGAGATGAATTATGAGCTTCGATTTGCACTTCGGCCCATTCAGGCGCACTTTTGCTACCGGAGGATAGATATTGGAATTGCTTATTGCTTATTGGAGATTCATTTTCAGCTTTAGAACCCCGGTTTGTCCTTTATCTGTTCCGATGAGTTGCAGCTTTACCGTGCCGATGGTCTGTATCGGCCAGTAGAAAGAAAATTGAATTGAGTTGAGCTTGCAGCTCTCATGCTGCCAATAGAGTTGCCATTCTTTCGGATTTCGGTGCACCACTTGCCTTTTCTAAGTTTGTCATAGTAGCAGCTGTCGAACTGCTACATTGCTAATGAAGTTTATTTCCGTTTTGATACAGAGTGGACGCCATTTGGCATCAAATAAAGAGCCTTTCAATATTGAATTTATTTTGGTTTGAAATGTTAACGGTATTGTAGATTCTGAACTGGATTGAAATTATGGGTGCATTTAAAGCGAGATTGAAACAGTTAAAAACAAAGAATTAACTGATGAGTAATAGTTCCGATTTTGCTTAAAAAGTCATTAAATCTTCCTTAAAACAAATCGGGCTTCAAATGGTGAGTTGACAACTTGGCAGGAGGGTGCGACCGACCTCTGGTCCTCACAAGTTCCTACCTCACGCCTCCACGAGTCATATGATCACAAAAGACTGCCAGCTGAAACATGGAGACGCTGGTTGGCGTAGCCTGGGCAATGTTGTCAATCCGACAATAGCGAAGTGAGGGGGTGCGACCGGTACATCATATCATAATTTTCCATTCTCATATCTTTCAGGTCTTCCAGGTCGTCAGGTATTACAAAATAATTTAAAATTTAAAATTCTTTTTTTTCATGGCGGTCATACATTGCCTAAATTTTCTGGTTCATAATGGATGCGCAAGTTTGTCTACAATTGCAACAAAACAGCAGTCGGCACACATGTAATTTTCAATTCATATTACAATATACCCTCACTATATATTTTATCTTATAGGACATTGTTTATTCATAGCCTAATTCTGTATATTTCATTACATGTATTACGCCAGAAAGGTAAATTTCTCTCAGGTACCATACAGTTTAGGAGAAGAGGTCTTGCGGTTATAGGATGATCATCTTCTGGTAGAAGCAGCAGTAAGAATGGGGATCAATTTTCAGCTGTATCTAGCACCGTCGGAGTGGCCTTCTCGAAAGTAGCAATGGATGTATATATAGATGTGTAGATACTAGTATGTGTTATTATATGATGCATGTTTTTTACAAGCTCTAGCATATTTTCATTAATACAAATGTTGACGACTCTCTCGACCACTCAACCTTTAATTCCTTCATTATATTTTCCATTAAATGGCGTAATATGACCTTAACATTTCAGTACACGATCATCAACTACTATTTGAGCGGTTCAGAGGAACACAGCTGTTCATCATTATTAATTGCATATCATACATATAATATTATGGAAGAAGTAATAAAATAATTAATAAAATTTTAATTGCTTCAGTTTGGTGATCCGGCCGGTATAATTATTTTATTAAATTATATCAAATAATAATCAAAATTAATGGATGCTCTTCATTCCAGAAGGTTATATATCTATATGTCATGATTAAATACGTAATAATATAATATTATGGTTTTATATACAATTGAATGCTTTATTGATATTTATACCTCAATGAATAACAAGATGACCTTCACATTCCAGAGATACAGTCACCCATCAGTGATACAAAGTGGTACGAAGCTGCATATTATTATTACTGCCTTAATATTATTATTTCAGCAGGTTAATTAATTTATTTTAACATGTTTATCATAGGCTCGTGAACTCCAACTATTACATAATTTAACTAAATATCCTTATATAATTTTTGCTCTACTATATAATCATATATAACATATTATTATTACATTACATCTATATTTATATAAATATAATAAATACTGGGTTGGGAGGAGCACCAGGGTATCATTCAAGCGGAAACTCGACGATGGTTTGATTGACTGCCTGAGTCTAGGAGGAACAAACAGTATCATTTCTTATCCTACCGATTCGAGTGTGGTGCTGCGAGTTCTACTCCAACAGTTTCAGGGAGAGTGACGCGCCCTTCTTAACAAGCCATCCTGTAGAAAGCTTAATGAGTATTGCGAATTGTGTTATTCGATTTGTTGGATCATATCGTTGGAAGGAGATTCTTAATTTCCCGTGGATTTCGTGTAAGTGTCTCTGCTTACGGGTCCACCCCTCCGTTTTTGGCCCTTCATACAGCGATAGTGCGAATTCAGATCGGTGGCCCAATTTGATCTTGCTGTTAAGTGGAGCTGCATCCAAGCCAAGGGCTAGAGGGGATGGTGGCTACCATACATACATACATACAAATCTTCCTTACAACAAATCAATAAACGGATGATTTTATAAACATTTATAAACTAGCAAGATTAATGGTATGGTTCTAAATGATAAGAAATGATAATTGATTACCCATCAATTTCTGTTAAGATTAACCTGAAGCTCTAATCTGAAATACCACGTATTAAAACTCGACTAAACTTCGAGATGCGAAATGATTGATCGTTTACAGGACATATATGAGAGATTTCACCATCATCATCAGCGGAGTTGTTCGTGAGTTTACCCGCAGAGTAGCTTTAACGAGAAGTGAGGTTACTTGCCGAGATAGGTAGCCTTTATTCAATTAGCAAAAACATCGCTGTTCACGTTTAATAATTCAATCAGCCTTGAGCTGCACGTCATGTTACCAACAACAGGCATATTTGAACGTGGGCGGGAGCCGAAAATCAGCTTATGGCCATTCGACGAACAAAAACAAACTGCGAGCACGTTTCTGTTCCACGGTTGCTGGAAGAGAGGGACATCCTGCACCTTTTTATAGATTTACGTTCCTATTATGGTTTGTTCAATTAAGGACTATGAAATTCCCATGTTAAACTTCATAATGAAACCGTGATTAGTTTTAATTAGAAAGTTGCGAATTACGAATAAGATTTGCTAATCTAATATTTTTACTTTTGTTTTGCAGGTGAGCTTCTATAATGATTCGATGTGTTGCCGGCTGCTGGAATTACTTGTAAGTGTGACACTTCAAATAAATAAACGTATTTACGTGCCCAATTTAAAAATAAAACAACTTCTGTTCCAAACAAAGGATGGTAAGAAAAGAAGATTAAATATGCAAACATCAGCAAAGGTTTTGAATGATTAAGTGTGTACCGTTCAAAATTTGGTCAAACTGTAATGTGTGTGAGTCGATCAACGTTTTTTCTGAATAAGTCAAATTCTTTTTCTTTTTCATGTTCCGTTAATACAGAATACAGGAGAAATATTCAGCTAAGCCTCCTTTTTACCGAATGCGAATTGCCGGGTCTTTCGTTTTACACCTGGCATGAGATTTTGTACAGTCTACTTGCCCACTTTATTCGCCGCAGAATGCCAGTTTGTCTTGAACTGTTTCTCGTTCACAACAGCTTTTGGAGACTTTTTAAGATTCCGCTTGACGATGGCCCAATATTGTTCGACTGAGTGGAGCTCTGACGTGTTGGGAGGGTTCGTGTCCTTGGGCACCACTTGAACGTTGTCGGTAGCATTCCATTGTCTTTTTTCCGTAATGGCAAGATGCCAAATCCAGCCAAAATAGAACGGAACAATTGTGTCACTTCAGGAAAGGCAGTAGACGTTTTTGTAGGCACTCGCTCAAATAAATTTCCTGGTTGACGGTTCCAGTCGCAATGTAAACGTTGCTCTTCAAGCCACAGGTACAGATGGCCTGGCACACCAGATATTTCTTCGCGAGCTTTAACAGTTTAATAGGCTTGAAAATATTTGTCAGATCGCCGTATAAAATTCCTGTCCAGGAAGCTGTTTAAAGTCTGCCTTGACCTAAGTTTCATCGTCCTGTACCACGCAATCAAACTTCGTCAGCATCGTCGTGTACAACTTTCACAATCGTGCTTTAGCCAAAGTGTTTTGTTTATCGTCGCGATTTGGGGTCGCCACTTTCTAGGAAGTCGAAAGTCCAGCTTGTTGTTTAGCTCTATCCACGGTCAAAGGCGCCACTTTAGCTCTATCCATGGTTGAAGGCGGAGAAGTTGGGGTTCCGCTCGTAACAGCTGATGAAGCCACATTCAACAATTTCCCCAGCTTGGCGTGAGAGTAGTTTGGATTTTCGCCATGCACGTGCAAAATTTTGATGCGTTACTTCTCTTCCTTCGACGACATTTTGATAACTGAAGTGCTAATCTCAAAATCAATATAAAGGCATGATGCTACACGCACACATCTTTAAAATGAGGGGCGTACAAGAATTTTTAATGCACGATGAAAGGAAATGCGTCAGGTTTAAGTTGACCAAATTTTGATGGAAACACCCTTTATATCAATTATTATTAAACCTCACGATATTGAAGATATTAATCTCAACTTCTCATATGCATATAAAATCATCATATTAAAATGTATTAATAATTGTCAATTAGGGTGGTTCAACGAATCAAAGTTATCAAATCCACTCAATCATTCTCTTAAAGTTTTAGCTTATTTGATTACAAGCTCGAGCTGCACTACCGTATGCGTGATAATGTTTGCACCACTGAGCAATGTCAAAAGTACACAAATTCTCAAAAGTTGCTGTTTCGATGTTTTTTTTTATTTCAAAGGAGGATGTTTCTTAGAGTCGTAAACTATGCTAATCATCGATCGAGTCTCCAATTGCTGCAATTACATGGCAGGTCATAATAAAGGGTGTCCCACATCAAAATCACGAAAAAAGCTGTAGAAAATTACCCAAATTTGGGTACAAGTAGTTTAGAGCGTTTTGTATTTGTTGTCGCTGTCAGTTTTTCGTAAATCGGAAATAATGGCTGTTGACTCTCAATTAGTTCCCAATGTGCCTATACAGATACGTGCCGAACCCACCTGATCTAGTTCTACGATTTAGTACAAGATAGTAGTAGTAGTGCTATATATGTATAAAATATGATTGAAGTCTGAGCTAGTCGTAGTAGGTGAAAAGTTTTCTTTTGAACTCAAATAATTAAATAAATTCATTCCAAATCCAGTATTAGATGCCAATAGTAGTTGAAAGTAGTTCTAATAAAGGAAAAGTGACGCCTAGTGGGACATAGCAGCAGCTCTAGTACTTCACAGCCAATACCCGATTTATTGGCCAAAGAAATTTCACCGGAAATCGCGAACCTGCCCCAACAATGGCATAACCCGAAAAATAACGCCGCGAATTGATTTTTCATAAGCACCTGGAAAAATTTTAACTCTCTCATCGTGACATCGGAAAAAATACTTGAAATCGTGCAGTCAACAGTGAGTCGTGCGAATAAACGTTACTACGAAACTCTGATCATCGTACGGAAAGAAAAAAGCGTTCAGAATGGATGTCCAAGGGTCCAAGACTCATTCCATACGAAATCGTATGAAATTGTTACGATTGCATTAGTCGAGAAAAACATGCTTCATATACACTTTCAATCGAAATCACTTATAAAACGTGTGTAGTCCCGTGGGGTTGTGGCTCGCCTCTGGATCCTAAGGTTCATGGTTCGAATCCCGATGGCAATTTTTTTCTGTGAGGAGAATTTTCATACGATCGTCCTATGAACTTCTTTTTATTAGAGAATCGTGTGAATCTTGTAACTTTATCTTCTGGCAAATTTCTATACGATACTCCGATGAAATCCTCTCGATTTGTTCGCTCAGTGTAGTGATCAGGACCACAAGCGCGTCGTGAAAGCGTTTAAGCGGACTCCCAATGCTTCGGTCGAGTATGTGGCCAAATAGTTGAATCTGTCCAAATCTTTCGTTCAGAGAGCCAAGGACCGGGAGGGATTGCATACGTACAAAGTGCAGAAGGCTTCAAATCCAGACGAACGACAAAATACGGTGGGGAAGTTACGGGCTCGGAAATTGTTCACCCAGATGCTGACGAAACCTCATTGTCTCATTATAGATCACGAGACTTACGTCAAGGTGGACGACTTCCGGCAGCTTTCGAGGCTACTGTTCTTTATCGTCCAACACAAGTTTGATGTTCCGAAGGAAGTAAGGAAGGAATGCAAAAGGAATGCCCCACTCGTAACTATCGGTACTGTAAACGAAAAATCTACCTCAACAAGTGTCTACAGATGCGTCTGCTTCCTTTGTTGAAGCAGCACTAGGGCTATACTGCCACTATTCAAATGTTGTCTTAGAGTGGTACGAAGCCAACGGAGTCACTTTCGTAACCAAGGACATGAACCCTACCAACGCCCCTTAACTAAGGGTCATTGAAAAAAATACTGGGCTATTGTGAAGCTGGCACTACGGAAGCATCCCAAGTAGGGCAAATCTGAGGAAGACATGAAGAAAAAGTAGGTTTCCGTACAGAAAAAGCTGCGACCAGATGTTGTACAGAACCTATTGAGTGAAGTAAAGCGGAACATGTGAGCGTACATTATGGTATTAAAGTTGATTTATATAACTTTATCAAAAGCTTGTTTATAAGTTATATTTTATTGTCTGAAAGTTTGAAAATAATTGGTCAAGTTATTTTCTACTACGTTTTTTCCGTGACGCAAATTGATGTGGGACACCCTTAAATGAAGCCTAATCTATTTCCCTCCAGGTACGAGTCAATGTTTGTCTGAGGCTTGCATGACGTGTCATAATGAGTAATCCAGCGGATTAAGATCGGGGCTGGATGGCAGCCACGTATCCCTCACCAAGAACAGCAGATGTTCCTACAACCACTTCTGAGGGCGGTTCGAGGTTCGGTACGGAGCCATATCTTGTTGAAACACAACATTTGCCTTCTGGCCGCACTGCTCTTTGATCCACGGAAGAACATACTTGCTTAAAATCCCTATGTAGACCTCCGCGTTTACCTTTTCACCTTCTGGAATCAAGACTAGGTTCATTTTTTATTAGGATTCTTGGTGAGATACACCTTTTTATGCTCGTCGTCCACGTCTTTTTCCGGAAATGAAGTTGTATAGCGATCGGTTCTGGAGTTTGATACGGGATCGAAGGTAAACGTGCTCTCGTCGACGAACAGGATTACCGGACTTTTTCGCTTGATGAAGCTTCGTACCATTCCAGGACAACATTTGAATAGTGGCACGAAGCTAGATCCGGCAATAAGATTGTACGGCCCTCGTGTTATTTTATCGGAGGAAGTAGACGGTTCTGTAGATACACCTTGAGGTAAATCTCCCCGTTTACAGCCCCGGTAGTCACGATCGGCGCACTCCGCACTGCCACATGAGTAGATCGCTAGCCAAATGATGTATTTCTTGGCATACTTTGAAAGTTTCTGCTTCATTTTTTCTCCCGGAACATCAAACTTGTGCTGAGCCGTGAAGAACAGTAGCCCCGGAAGCTGCCGGAAGTCCGACTTGACGTAAATCTCTTCATTCATGATGAGACAACAAGGTTTTGTCAGTATCTGGGTGTACAGTTCCCGGGCCCGTGACTTTCTCACCGTATTTTTTCCGTTTGTCTAGATTTGGAGCCTTCTGCACTTTGTGCGTATGCATTCCCTCCCGGTTCTTGGCTGTCTGAACGAAATACGTGGAAAGGTTCAACTTTTTGGCCACAACCCTGACCGAAAAGCATTGGCATTCCGCTTGAATGCTTTCGCGACACGCTCGAGATCCTGATTACTAATAGAACATCCATTCTGACCGCATTTCTCCTTCTGTACGATGCTCAGAGTTTTGCAGTAACGTTTAATCGCACTAATCACCGTTGTCTGCACGATTCCGAGTTGTTTTCTGATGTCCCGATGAGAGAGTTGAGGATTAGCCATGTGCTTGCGCATAATCAACTTGTGACGTTTCTTTTCGGGTTACGCCATTTTTTTCCATTTATAAAAAAAATTGACATTTATCACTACAACAAAAAAAAAACACTCTAGACTACTTCTACTTAAAGAGTCAAAAGAATATACCCAATGGGTAGTTTTCTACAGCGTTTCTTCGTGATGCAATTTGATGTTGGACACCCTTGATTTCTACCCTTGCCGTAAGACGAAATCAAGATATAAACAAATATAAATTAATCAAAAAATATATAAATCAATTGCAGCGACTTAAACGAAGGCTGGTGAAAGAAAAGTAACAATTTTTTGACGTCATAAAATGATTTTGTTCGATAAATCCAATACCGTCTGAATAATTAAGACGCGCAGAAACATAATTCATCAGAGAGTGTAAGAGACGAAACTAGGAGCTATTCTAAGGTAGTAATTTTCAATTTCTTCAGTTATTTTTTTATATAAATATTTTTATTTTTATTCAATTTCGTCAGTATCATGCTGATGCTATAATAAATGATTATAAAAACAATATAGCATAAACCTGATGGCACAAAGTAATGCGGATCAAGATATTTTTTTTTGCCACCTACATAACGCATTCAATTCCATAGCATTTTCAGTTTTCCGCTGCCTGTAATAGGATATTTTTTGGGTACAGGAATTGTAACATTTTTCGATAAAAATTGTAATAATATACCCGCATTCCGTTTGTTTTTTTTTATTCTGAGAAGTGCAACTATTGATAAAAAACAATTTTAAAATATTATGAAATAATAATGATTGCAAGACAACACCATCCTGTTTCACCATGAAACACTCTCCAAAAAAACAGACAACTTTAACTAACGAACCAACCATTGATTTCGAACATCAAAAACGTCCAAAAAGCGTTTACGGAGATTTGAGATTGCACATTTTATGTATAAAAATCACTCACCTTCGGCAGCTATATGAATCTGTCAAGGAGATGGGTGATTTGAAAAAATACAATGTGAGTTAAAAGTACCCACCCAGCTTCATGTAGTTCCAGAGGTGGGTGTTTTTCACTTCTATATGGGTGAAAATTTACGTCGTAAAAAATTAAAATCAAGTCTTACACCGTTGCACCTTGCTTTGGTGTTTAATTTTATTTCCAGCTCTGAATTCGGGATAGCAATTTCAAGCATGGATATGCTAGTGTATAAACTGGACCCAACAAATATCCGAAAGCTAGAAGGAAAGTGATTTTGCAAATTAGAAATATTTATTTTAAATGCGTACTGTTAAAAATAGAAATGTTTAATTTTACTCGATGTATTATTGCTTGTATAAAATATTATTAAAAAAAATGTGCTAATTTCTTTCTTAATTTCTTAAGATTTTCCTAAACAATTTTTGAAAAAAGTATTTAATCGACTTTGATAAGATGGGCACTTTTAGCTCATCCAAAATAAAATCTGGCTTCGAGAAGACGGGTGAAAAGTAAACATCTATTTTGATGTACAGACGTTGTTCCACTTATGGGTAAATCGCTTTTACCCACCTTGTGGGTTAGTCCACTCCACTCCAGGGTGGGTGAAAATACCTAATTATAAGCACTTAGGGTCCTCCGTGTTGAATATTCTGACAGGCCAGCTTGCTGCCACTTTGCATTAATGTCACATTGTGAACTTCATGCCAGTTTGTAAAGATAAAAATTATGAATTTTTTATGGTTTAAAAATTGTTAAGATCTATAAAAATATGTTTCTGTGCTGGTGAGAACGCTCGTCATTGATATAGATAAAAAAAACAATTATTATATTAAACCCAAGGGGTGAGGAAAAGCAAAGCCCCTGCAGCCAGTTGCTGGCTCATCTATCCATAAAGAGGATCCAAGAGATTGAAACGAACATGCGGATCATGGCTGAGAGCCTTGACAACCTCTTTCAAGCTTTTGTCGATTGTTAACCGTTGACCTAAATGAAAGAAAGGAATTAGTGTGCAATTAATTTCATTTGATTTATTTATTTTTTAGCAAAGGTTCCTACTCAATTATGTAGCTTTAAAAGAAAAATTTCAGTGCTCAATTTATACTTCTTGTTGATTGTTTTACTAATTTAAAAACTTAAAGAATTTTTACAAAACAATGCAAATCAAAACAAACAGTCACTTGGTTGCCAGGCGTTGCCAAAACATAATGATTGAACTGTCAAATCACTGTGGCACACTAAGGCACCAATTGGCACCATGATCGGAACATCAGTTCTTATTGTAACGTTTAGAGACACACTAGAAAAAATGGGAACAAGAGATATTGTGCTGAGCAACTCACCCCTTGTTAAAACCCCACTTGTATTAAATTAATTACTATCATTCTTTTCGCTCCGAAATCGATATTTTACAAAACACTCTGAAAAAAGCCTAATCTTTGAGAGTATACAATCAATCTTCTATCCATATCCATATCCATATATAAACGTACATTTCAAAGGCCTCTTAATATACACTAAGCCCCACGTGTAAATCTTCACATATCAAATGGATATCTGAAAAATATTCACACTTTCAGAATCATTCTTGATCATGACGTGTATGAAGTAAAGGCATATTTTCGAAAGTACAAAACGACCTCCCCTGATGCAGCAAAGCTCGTGTCACAAAACAAGTTGAAACCAATCTCAACAGTCCTAACGCACGTCGCAAACACATTAAATTAAAGCAGCTTTTAAACTCCGCTTCTTACTTCGGACGATGCTCACATCCCTGGCCATTTCTTGAACAATTTTTGTTCAGGTAGCACCATACTAGTACATATTAACAAACAAAACTATGCTTATATTACTCTTCCCCCGGGTACGAGGGCGGAGCACTAAAAATAAACAAGAAAAAACTACCGACGCACAATCCATCTGACGCGACCATAATATATTTTAGGAAAGAATCGATTACATTCACTACGTCTTATAATTTATCATTTTATAATTTCACTTCTTATAAAAGTTGAATAGCGGAACATGGTTTGATTGCAGAAAACGATGCAACATAAACAAAACACGTCAGTTTCAAAGCAGGGCTTGCTGCGATCTTTCCAATAGAAAAAAAACTTATGCTTTTGATAAATTTTCGTGGATTATTATTTCAACAAACATATCTTGTTCCAGTTATTTTCAAGTTCTTACACTGTTTTAATTTAAATTTGAGTTCGTAGTATATTTATTAAATAATGCAAAACCTATCAAAACTATGAAATCAACTCTCCAGAAATAATCAAAACAAATGGTCTCAAATGCGTCTCTCAGGTAGAACATTCACAAACAGGGTAAATCCAGATTCGAAAACACAAATAATCAACAAAAGGCCAGACATCTGCTATTATCAAAACATAGACATTCGTGCCGAAACGATAATGTTGTTTCCCATAATAATCCACTTCACAATCTGCGAAAATATTGGATGCTTTCATTAATTGATAATTACATTGAGTATCTAATTATGGATCCTGTTGAAACCGCAGTGTTAATAGAGAACCCGAAAAAGTAATTCAATTTAACGGTTTTAAATATGTTACATTACCACCGGTTGGCATCTGACGGTCCATGCGCTGGCTGGGAAAGTACCTTTCCAACTGTGTGCAGCGATTTCCACTGTCATGTTATGCCGCAGCAAGTAATCAACTATGGGATATTTCCCAGTACCAGAATAAACTGTATAAGCTTTGCAATTAGGCAGCACCGAAATGCTGAGTTTATTCCCCGTCGGCACTAGCAGCATCAGTGACGCAAACAAACATCACATTTAACAGCACGTGTGGGTCACTTAATTCGAACTTGGAAAGCATATATCTGGTCCGACTAGCGCCACGCTGCAATAAAATCGGAGATAAATTGAACACTAAAACAATCGGCCAACCTGCGAGAACGAAAATCGAACGCAATTCCAAGCAAATGAAATAATCTAGCAACTCTTGCCTCGGGTTGCAACGGCCGCATGTTTCAGTTGTTTCATTCTCTCCCGCTCCCCCTTTTTTCATCCGTTACCCAACCAGCGGAAACTACCACAGTTTGGTTCAGATAGCACGTTCCGACTCACACTCAAACAGTACGCGTGTAGGAAGAAGTTCCATACAGCGCATGCTACCAACACACCCGACTCGTGCTATACGGGAGAGGGTCGTTTTAGCTTTCGCTCTCTGTCCCGGCTGCAGTGACGATCGATAGGTAGGCGGTGAACAAGCTTGAAAGAAGTGACGTTGTTGGACCTGTGACTGTGAAATAAGGAAAATAAAAGTTTGTTTATGATTTAGATGAAGAGAAATAACAGAAGCAGGATGAGTTTCAACGAGGTGAGTAATTGTTGGGAGTTGATTGGTCCTGGAATTACTGTTCGGATGTGCATTTCAGAAGTGATTTATTGCTAAATGAAAAGATTATTTCAAATAAAGGGATATGCTGTGTATAAGACGAATCTTTGAGCGCAGCCAGTGTTGCCTATTCTTTTGAAAAAAAAAATGGATTCTACATTGACTGTTTTCAAATTTGTTGTAAAACTTAAATACAGAGGTATGCGTGTGGGATAATGTGTTCGGTTAAAAGGAAGCAGAATAAGCTAGAAAAATTGCTCTATTTTGTATTTTGAATGGTCGTGTGGACGTCAGCTCGGAATTAAACGGAGAGAAAGAACAGAACTTTTTCATTTTGACTGTTATTGTTAATATGGGGCAGGGTGATTTTTTAGTGGGGGGAAGTGATCAAAAACGAATAAATGTGGGGCAACTGATTTTAGAACCCGGATTAAAAAAATTGTATGGTATATATAAATAATTTGAATACATTAATTTTACGTTAAGCTCTATAAGAATATTTATTGTATAGTTATATTTTGAAAGTAGTTTCATTCCAATTATCTTTGATTTTAGGATGAGGGTATAAGCCTGAACGTTTACAAGCGGGAATTTATTTTTATTATTTTATACTTCTTTAGCTTCATTAATTGGTATTTTTTTTTCTAATAAGTGAGGCTTATTCTATATTATTTTTTTATTAAGTTATAAAACTTTGTACAATTTAGATTTTTTATATTTATGTATATTGTTATATGTATATTGTAATATTGCTTATTTTAGTTAAAATACCTATATGTTTAGTGCATTCATGGTAACCAAAAGTCAATGTTTAAGCTCCTGCATCTGAGTCTATAATTTTAGCAGGAGTTTTATTTAAATTAGGGGATATGGTTTATTACAAATTAATTTATTACTAATTTTAGGGACGAAGTTTAATTTCATTTGAATTAGATTTAGTTTCATTGGTGGTGTTTTAGTTAGATTGAATTGCTTATGACATATAGACTTCAAAGCGTTGATATTGAAATTCTAAAGTAGCTCATATAGGAATTGTATTGAGAAGTTGAATAACGATACCATATCTAGATTTAAATTAGTCTTATACTTGCTCATGGATTATGTTCTTCAGGGTTATTATGTTTAAAGGATGTCCGGAAAGTAATGGGAAAAAATTAAAATAATATTATATATTTTGAAATAATGATAAGAATTCTTATTTATTGCTCAGATTCAAGATATATAAGTATACAGAGATGTGAGTATGTTTACTTAGCATTCTACTCCTGATTTGGATATTTTGGTAAGCATAGAGTAACCGTGGTCCATGAGGTGCTGTCCATGAGTTTCTGCTACATCAGCTGCAAGTTTTTTCCAGATCCGCTTGAATCCAGTGAGGTTTTTTGGTGGCATATGTCTCTTAGAATACTCCTGTTTGCAAATTGACCAAAATTCTTCAATTGGTCTAGCTTGTGGCAAATTCGGCGGATTTTTGGATTTCGGGATAAATTTAATATTTTCTTGCCCAAGGAACTCAAGTACTCTTTTTGCGTAGTGTACCGATGCCAGGTCTGGCCAAAATAAAACACTGTTGGTAGAATGATGCTTACGAATGAACGGAATCAAACGCTTCTTCAAACATTCGTTGAGATAAATTTCTGCATTAATTGTTCCGGTTGTAATATATGGCTCAGACACGTTCCCAAATCGATCCATGGCCTGCCACACAAGGTATTTCTTGAAAAATTTAGATTTTTTCTTCGTTTTTTCATCGTACGAAACTTCTTTGGGATTAGAACTGTGGTAAAATTTTCGTCCTGGCACTTCTTGTGGGTCAAATGGAACATACGTCTCATCATCAATTATAAGAACTTTTTGACGTGACTTGTCGAGAACAAAACGAGCGCCTGATTTCGCACGAGCAGCTTGGTGCTTAACATACTTTGGCACGATCTTTTTTGTTCTCGCCTTGATACGTAGTTTGTTAATTTTAATATCACTGAGTGTTGACTTTGAAATATTCATTTTCGATGATAATTGGCGAACTGAAATATCCGGTTGCTTCTTAAATGCCTTTTCTACAGCATTCACGACCTTTCGCGTTGATACGGACGCTGGACGACCTGATAGTCGATGAAAATCAGCTGTACCAGTTTCGGAATACCTTTTTAGAACATTGTAAATAGTGCTGGATGGAACTCCTTCTGCTTTGAAGTGACGATACGTGGTAGTTTTGCACCCATCAGCGATATTTTGAAAAAACTGGACAATGCGTTTCGCACGCGCTTCCTTTTCGCTACGCTTCATTGTTTTGGTAAATGACGTTTATGCACACTTAACTAATTATGAGTACTGCACAGAAAAACCTACTCAACGGTATGTTTCACGCCAAATTTAACCTAAGCATTTGTTACAAAACATAGTGCTCAAATTTTTCCAGTTACTTTCCGGACATGCTTTAGCAAATATTTCATATGAACGAATAGGAAGTCGTAGTTTATTAATTAATAATGGGATGGTAAATTTAATACCTAGTTTATTTTTATGATGGTTTTTGGTATGTTCTTTGAATATGGCTGCTCCTCCCACTTTAAATTTATAAGAGCAAATTTCTTTATTAAATATTAGCTGATCTTGATTAACTATAATTAGTTTGGCATTTTCATCTTTTTAAGAGCAGTTTGAACTTTATATATACAGACAACTTGAAAAGATTAATGCTGGAGTTAATTTTTTTCGTCAGGTTCAGTTCGTGTATTATTATTAATATTATATTGATTACCTTTAAATTTATTAATTATAAAAAGTAACTTTTGTATATAATGGCTTAAAGATAGTATATTTAAAAAGTTTAAAATACATATTAATTTGTGGTGGCAATGATATGAAGTTTCATATAAGATCGCGAATTTTTTAGTTAATTATTTTTTTAAATTTATTTTAAGATTAACGGTTTTTATTAAAAGATTTAGTATATTTGATTGTATGAGCAATTGTTTCGTTGCATTCTATATCTATTTTCATAACTTTTTTATGTGATTGAAAACGTTTAATGTTTATATCCGCTGTTTTATTAATTTTTTTTTGGGTTATGTTTTTTTTATAGAAATCAATATATTAAAGGAGATTCTAATGGTAATCGTTTTATTTTATTAGTAATTATATGTCTTTTGTTTTTTCAATCATAAAATTAATTATTAGACCAAATTAAATTAGTATTCTATTGATGGAATGGTATCTTATTGTTTGGTTATTTATTTTTTAAATATTATATGCCGGCGTCGGTTGTGTAGTGATAAGCGTGACTGCCACTTTTCACCATAGTAGGTCTGGGTTCAATCCCAGTCGACGTCGGTGGTTTTTCTGAGGCGAAAAAATCTGATCACGTCTTCCTCCGGAAGGGAAGTAAAGCCGTTGGCTCGGCTCATAGTCATGAGTCGTTAGTTAGGGTCCAGGTAGTGGAGTCGTCTCCCTTGCGTCGGTGATTTTCACCATGTGAGGAAATAGGCGGACGGAAAAAAAAATTAAATCTGATAATGCTGGTATATTAACTGCTTTATTAAAACGCATTGGGGATGTCGCTTTATTATAGGATTATATTTTTTAAATAGACATACTAAACAATTTTAAAATAATTATTATTGGAGGATCAGTTGCATTAGCAGCTATAACTAAAAGAGCTCAAATTCCATTTTCTTCTTGATAACCAGCCGCTGTAGGAGCCCCTCGTACCCCTGTTTCTGCTTTAGTTAATGCTTCTCCTTAAATTACTGTGGGGGTTTATTTATTGAATATTAAATATTAAATATTCATGCAGACAATACATTTTTAGGACAATTTTTATTATAAGTTTCTGGGTTTGATTGAATGCCTGGGTCAAGAAGGGAACAATCATTGTCATTTTCTTTATTCTGTATTCAAAAAGATTGACAAGTTGTTTCCACATTAAACGTACGTAATTCTACTCCATTGCCAAAACTAGTAGTAAACATATAACGTGATTTTTTTTACGAATTGACACTTTTTTTGTTTTGTTCCTTGTCGGGTATTTTCATCACTTGCGAACATTTTTTAGATCTATTGTGATATATCCCTCCTTTTTTTAGCTCTGTCCAGGTGACGCACCACCATTGTTAGAAATGGTCGTCAACGCTTGACTTGGAGCATTAAGCCAGCACGGTATTATACTTCGCCTGAATTGCACTACCGTACTGGGATTTGTTCTCCAAGTAGCCCTTTGTCGAAGTACTGACTTCTTTTAATAAAATTTTTCGGACAATAGCATAACAAATGTTCCGAGTCTTCTTTTTCCATACCACAAAAGCGACATGAATCATCTTGAAGTTTTCCAATCACCTGCAAGTGATAGCGGCTCGGACAATGGCCTGTTAAATCTGGATCACCAATAGAAAAGGGTCTATCAGAATTTGTAAATACTTGGCTATACACGCAAACCTCCCCAATCATTGTGCAGAGGAAACTTTCCCCTGCATGATGATGGTATTGGTTTGCGTGGGTGGCCTACGCTTTGCGAGGAAATAGGGTCAGAAGTATTTGTTTACAAATGTTGATAGGCCCTTTTCTATTGTTAATCCAGAAATGACCAGTTTGTATGCTAAGATCTTTTTTAGAAAGATAAAGTATTTTGCGAGTCATAGAAATATTTGGAGTAATGAACCGCTTGGATTGCCTAGCTGTGTCCCACCAATTCCGCAGTGACCAGGAACCCAGCATAGATGGACTTGATTGCGACAAGACAATTTTTGAAGTGATTGAACACACTCCCAAACATGTACATGGTGCTGACTTTATTTAGAGTTGCTTGACTGTCTGTCATAATGCATATATTTGAATGTCTATAGTGTCTACGCAAGCATATAACAGAGCATTCCAGAATTGCTTGAATTTCAGCTTGAAATACAGTACACGGTGTTCAATAAGTTCGAATACAAGTTTTCATCATTGCGTAGGTATGCGCCATGTACATATTCTGCATTGGTATTGGTGTCAGCTTTAGCTTCATTCATACGCTACCGAATGTGCGCGGTGTTGACATTCTGTTAGTTGTTGTTCGTTTGTTACGCGCGATGAAAGAGTATCGGGACTTCGTAATTAAGCGTTTTTTGAACGGTGAGCGACCCGGCGATATATTCCCGGCTGTTGAAATCGCATGGGGTCAAGCGGAACTTTGTCTACACGACCATCAGGCGATACCGGGAGACGTCCTCGACCAATGACCGTGCGAGATCCGGTCGGCCGCGTTCAGCGAGGACGCCACGGTGTCATCAAGATCGTGAGGAGCGAATTCGGCGCAAAAAGAACCGCTCAATCCGGAAAACGGCTGCAGATCTCAACGTTTCCATTGGAACCGCTCACACCATACTCACCAAGGACCTTGGTTTCAGGCCCATAAAAAACGTAAGGTCCATGGCGTTTCGGAGGCTACCAGCAAAAAGCGGTTGGATCGAGCTAAGAGGATCCTCTCTCGGCACGCTGGTCAGGAGTTTGTTTTTTGGACGAGAAACTGTTCGTGCTGCAGCAGCCGCACAATGTGCAAAATGACCGGGTGTGGCGCCATCGAGGGACAGCATTCCTGAATCCAATATAAACATCCCTCGGTTCCAAAGTGCCGCGTCGGTGATGGTTTGGGGGCAGTATGCAAACGTGGTAAGCTACCCTTGGTGTTTATTGAAAAAACGTCAAAATCAACGCGGCGTACTACAAAACTGAGGTTTTGGAAAAAGGTTGTTGCCCCCAGTCTCCGAAGCCTCTACGGCGATGAGCACTACGTGTTCCAGCAGGACGGTGCACCAGCCCATACGGCAAATGTGGTTCAAGCCTGGTGTCGGGACAATTTAACCGACTTTCTGGAAAAAACTTTGTGGCCTCCCAGCTCCCCGGACTTGAATCCTCTCGACTTTTTTGTTTGGTCCTATATGATGGCGAAGCTGAACGAATACAAGGTCAGCACTTTGGATCATTTCAAGACGGTAATTCTCAAAATCTGGGACGAAATGCCCATGCAGTCCGTGCGTGCCGCCTGCGACGCGTTCGAGAAACGTTTGAAGCTCGTTAAGGACTACAAAAGGGGGGGGGGGGGTCATTCCAAGAGAAATGTTGTAAACGTTCCTTGTAAACATAGCTTTCAATAACATAAATCCAAAAAATAAAAAAACATGTTTTCATTTTTTTTAACAAATTTTGAAAGTGTATCCGAACTTATTGAACACCGTGTAGGCCACCTGCCCATCGGAATCGACATGTCTATCCTTGGACCAGTTACTCCTGCTCACACTTGATTGTTCATTCTTGAACCATCTGTAAAGAAAATTATCGATCTTAGACGAAGATTCGGACCACCGCATTCCCACGAATCACGCCCAGGATTTTTGCATCCAATCTTCGTTGTTCATAGCTGAGGAATTTAGTTTAATAATATTTAGAATGCTTAGATGTCCTATTAGATCACCATCAAAGAGGTTCAGAGATCGCAATCCTTAATGCGCCCTTTTTCAGCTTCTAGTTGTACGACTTGATGCAATGGTAGTATGTTTAGTAAAGCATCCAGTGCTCTCGATGGTGTACTTATCATTGCACCAGTGATTGAAAAAGTTGCTAGTCTTTGAAGTCTTTCTAACTTTCGTTTTTGAACACCATATCAATGAAGCCTAGGAATCATCTTCGGTTTCAGTCCCAGTCACACAACGATGAGGCAAAATATAAAGCAACTTGCATTTTATTTACGATGATACCGTCATATTTTCCACGTACTATTATAACTATATCATCTGCGAAGCCAATTATTTCGAAGTCTAGAGTTATCAGATTTTTGAGAAGACTATTAAAGACCACAATAGAGGTGATAACTTTTCTCCTTGCGGACACCCTTTGAATGCTCTAACACTGATGAATGAGCTTCTAAGGTTCGCTGATATTCCTTTTTTGATAACATCTTCATAATCCAATCAACAATGCATTTGTCGAAATCACGTTTCGTCATAGCTGTGATCATTGACTCATGAGATGTGTTAGTACAAGAAAAATTACATCCCTACCAGGAAACTTTAAGGGTTCAAAGGAGTCAATCGCCCAATCCTCTGCTTTTGCTGAATTTGATGTTGGTAAAAGTACTAGCATCATCCCTGGTTCTTTCAAACCCAGTCGATTCGTTGTTTATTTCATGAACACCCGTCCTGGTTTCTTTGATGCCACGATTTCCAGCAACCTGGCAGTTGCTGGAATATCTTCAATGTTTTGCCTCCAATGTGTCTTCTTTGATCTCTGTATTTCCTTATTGTAATCCGTGAGGGATTCCTTATATGGACCCCACTGTTGTGTTTTTTTTTAGCCCGGTTAAACAATTTCCGGGCTTTTTTACGAAGTGTATGTAACTTGTTGTTCCACCATGGTACATCCCTATCAGTTCCTTAGCAACGCAACTTTTGTTTAACGCATATTGAATCTGAATTGAAAGTTGTTTAGAACTTTCTTCTAGATATTTTCGAGAATTAGTGCTAATTATCAGCGTATTTACGTTCGTTGTTAACACTGAATTGTAGAGCTTCCAGTTTATCTTTTCAGGATCTCTTCTACCCAAGTAACACCAGAAGCATCTTCTTTGACAAGAATATAACTACTTTGTTGTAAAGAATTCGTGAGGATGAAGTACCAAACATGTCTAGTCCTGAAAAGGTTTTGAGTATGTTTTTCTACACATATTCGGTTTAAACGTGGTACCAGAACAGCGAACACATTTTTGTTCAATGTTTGTTCGATCAACTTGAAAAACTTTTACTTTTTGAAAACATCGGTGACTGTTTGTCATCTTATCACTACGAATTATCTTTACTCACTTTTGACTAGCCTTACTTTTGACTGATATGAGTCAAACGTACTTAATTGTGGGTTGTTTGGAAATAGCGTGTATGTTAGTTGTTTGTAAATATGTTGATAGGTTGCATTCAAGATGAACTTTAGACATATTTTTAACATCCTCATACAATAGTGAAATTATTCAGAATAGATTGTGGATCCAATACAGTGACGGCTGAAAATATGTATAAACCGTTTATTTGAATTTTTGGAATAAAAATAAAATAAATATTGGAATAAAAATAAACACAAACTAAAGTCAACGCAGAATCATTTTAATAAAACAACCAAGAGAATCAGACTATAATAATCAAGTTTGAAAATTCAATCAAAGTATATCAATATCATTAATCAGGGTATATCAAAACAAATTGATATATAAGGATGTAGAGTAGCCACCATCACTTCTAAAACTTTGTCATGTAAGAAAGCTACACTTTAAACCAAGACCAGATTGAGTAATTGCTGTATATAAAATCAAAGAAAAGTAATGCCAGTATGATTACAGGGCTTGTAACAGGTCACTTTTTAGTGACTGGGTCACTATTTTGAGCCTAGTCACTAAAAAGTCACTATTTGCATCCAAAAGTCACTAAAGGCACTGTTTTTCTACCGCTGATTGTGAAAAGCTAGAAAAAAACCACTTGTACCTATTGTACAATAGGCAACCAAATTATGCGATCTGGTCGCACTATATAATGTCGAGAATAATACACCAAAAATCTAGATGCCCTGGCAAACGCTGTACCGCCTGGATGTCCTGGAAGACCAATTTACATTATGATATAATCTTAACTTAACTTATTCTAACTTAAGTTTGTATAGCCCATAAAGTTATTGTTACGATTTTAGACCTTATGATTTGAAGGACAGTTTGAATGGCCTGAAACTAACAAGGTTACCCAAGTAAGCACAAGCATTATTCAACTCAAAATTAGCATGCGGGATCGCATCAATTCAACAGTTGTCAAGTAATGAAGCGTTAAATTAGCTTAAGAATGTAGTGATGCATTACCAATGCAATGATGCTACTTAAGCAATGTCTTATGGCATTACAAAAGATATAGCATTTGTTCGATCTTAGTGGGGCCCTTTTCAGCTTTAATCCAATTTCAATGATGCACTAGATGTAATGCATATACCCTATATATGCATGCTATTACAGTCTCGTGGTCAGAATATTAATTGAATGTGTTTGAATATTTATCGTAGCTCTGCATAACCCAAAAGGCTACGGTTACTACCGTATATCTTAAGTTCTGAACTCATGGTCAGTTTTTATAAACCTAAACATCCCGAGATAATTTGATAGTGACTGCTGATCTTACAGTAGCTTCATTGAATGTGTTTGAATGCATATCGTAACTTTTCATAGATTATAAAGCTAACTTTACGACTATACATCCTAAATTCTGAACTCAAGGGCAGTTTTGATGACTTAGAATATCCCAAGATATATCTCATTATTTGATGACCTTTAAAAAATTCACTTTAGTCCAAAAAGCTGTAGATTTTAATCTACAATTCAAAACTTAAAATCTACAGCTGAATGTAAATTTTTTGTTTTGAATTCCAGGAAAGTTTGGATAACCTAGAACATCCGAAGATTATCTCATAATGTCTGTTGTTTTTCCAAAATATTTAATGAATATGTTTCAATACACGTCGAAGCTTTGCAAAAACCCAGAAAGCTTTTGTTACAATTGTAGTAGGTCCTATATTCTGATCTTTACGATAGTTTGGATGACCTGGAACATGTCATACTGCTTCATAATGTGTTTTGTCTTGAAGAATATTAATTGAATATGTTTGAATATTTCTTGTAACTTTGTATTGCCACAAATAAACTGTAAATCTTAAGTTCTGAATGCCAAGACTGTTTGGATGACCTTGACCATTCCAAGATTATCTTATTGAGTATTTTTAAGTTCTAAAATATTCACTGAATACACTTGAACACGTGACGCAACTTTGTGTAGCCCAAAAAACTACTGTTACTATCGTAGATTTCAAGTTCTGAACTCCAGGACGGTTTGGATTATCTAGAGGATCTCAAAGTTATAAAATAATGACTGTTGACCTTCCTAAAGGTTCATTGAATATGTTAGAATACAGATGGTCACCATATATAGCTCAAAAAACTATAACAGTAGTATAACTGTAGATTTTATGTTTTGAACTTAAGGACAGTTTGGTGTACCTAGAATATTATCAGGTTGTCGCATTATGTATTCTGGCCTACCACGCTATTCAATCAGTATTGTTAAATACATATTTGCACACTCTAAACACCTACTGCTACAACTGTAGGTCATATGATATGAACTCAAGGACAGTTTGGATGACCTACATCATCCTCGTTTATCTCATGATGTTTTTTTACGTTCGAAAATATTTACTGAATATGGTTGAATACGTAGCGTAACTTTGTATAGTCCAAAAACTGTAGTTACTACTGTAGATTTTGAGTTCTGAACTCAAGGACAGTTTGGATGACCTAGAACATCATAAAGCTATCAAATAATGACTGTTGACCTGCCACAAGGTTCATTCAATATGTTTGAATACATATTATATCCTTATATAGCCCTAAAAGCTAATGTAGATCTGAACTTTTGAACTCAAGTACATTTTGGAAGACCTAGAACCTATCATAAAGGTACAAACATATATAACATTAATCAACGAGAATTTAATAATACGTGTGCATATGATAACATTCTAGAACAACGCCTTACACTTTTAATAAGGCATTTATTTTTTCTTCCTGAACTTCTTCATATTCAGGATGTTCTAGGTCGTCACCATCCGTTACATGCAGTGCAAGCTCCAAGTATGTTATGAAAATCAAGTTACTTCCAAATCAGGTCAACTATGATCTTCTTATTGACGAATGGATCTTGTTAAAATGCTAGGTGCTGACCTTGAGTACATAGTACCGAATTGAGGAGTATTGAAACCAGTTGTTTACTAAGAAAATGGCTAGTAGGTGAGCCTAAATACCCTCAGGCGATTAAGGTGGTGAAAACAGCTTCACATGGCAACGGCTCAAAAACGGAATTGAGAAGCAAGATATGTCAGAAGTAATTCTAGCACAGGCCAATCTTTCAGCCGCGTTACAACCGTGCGTGTAGACCTGTCTTTGCAAAAACGAGCTGCGGACCAAGTGCAGGAGGCCCTGGAGAGAAAAAAGTTGCTTGATTACAAGCCTCCTTGGAAAAACAAAAAAACAATATGTCATACTGCGCTCATTTTTGCAAACGGGGGTGATCACTTAGTTCATTTTTACTGTACTTAGACAGCAAATGCATAAAACTTCACTTTTTAGTCACTATTTGGACACTTTTTGGTCACTATTTGGTCAATATTTTTATTATTTTAGTCACTAAAGCCACTATTATTTATCCATAAATCCGCTAACAATCCTGTGATAAAGATTTTCTTCTAAATGTAAATGATCTGATGTAAATAGAGCTAGTCGAGTTATTAGTACGAGACACTGAAGAAGTCTGCACATTGTAGACGAAATACGCGTATCTGTCGAAGATAAGCAAAGGTAGTTGGAATTAAATGGAAGATACTAATTCTTCTTCTAATTTCTAGTTAGTAAATGATGCTATTTTTTCCGGGTGCAAAAAATCATTAAAATAAAAATCAAAATAATAAATACCTTAAATTTGTGTGAACAAAAATGTTAAAATTATTCAAAAACATTGCAGTACATTTCAAAAATTCAATAAAATATTGAAATGCGTTATATGACATGTAAATTCTACATAAATCTAACAGTATGTTTCTGCTCCTGATGCTAGCTGTCAAACAGCTAAGTTCTTTCATTTGAATAAATATTTGAAATGCACAACCGACTTTTTTTTTCCAACGATGCAAATTAAATCTTAACGTTTATAATTTAGGAACCGCCCAAGCAGCGCCGGTCCTTCACGTTGGCCGAAAAAATGACGATATTGGATCGCTTAAAGCTAGGCTTTAGCGCCTCAAATATTGCCAAGGAGTTCAACGTCAACGAGTCCACGATTCGACACATGCGTAAGCAAGAAGCTACAATTCGTATGGCAGCGAATTCAATGACCTCCAAGACAGGTTTTGGATTGAGACGAACTCGAAATCTACAGATGTCAAGAATGGAAGCCTGTCTAATCTTATGGTTGAATGACACGCGAGTCAAACGGTTGCCTATTACGCACATCAAAGTTATATCCAAAGCTTTGAAACTGTATGACCTGATCGGCAAACACGGTTTTTTTGAACATATAAAGTTTTCTGCCAGTAACGGATGGTTCGAGAGATTCAAAAAAAAGTACGAACTCATTGAATTGAGACCACATGACACCCGTGCTTCACCGAGTGAAGTTGCGTTCAGAGTTAAGACTAGAAATGCAATAGCCGAAGGAAACCTAACACATGATCAGATTTTCACTGCTGACAATATATTCTTCAGTTGGAAGCGTCTACCTGGAGTTGAGGGTGAACATAAAGCACCCATGCTATTTTGCTGCAATGCATCAGGAAACTTTATCACACCACCAGTTCTCTACAACAATGATACATCAGAGTCGTCATCTGGATCAGCATTCGTTCTGTTTGAACGACCTGGATCAATCACGACTCAGAATATGCGAAATTGGTTCTATACTTTCTTCGTACCGAAAGCGGAAAGCTATCTCAAGGAATCCAATTTGTCGGAACGAGCTATTTTACTGTTAGCTCACGACCAAAATCAACCCAAAGACTTAGTACATCCTTCGTTTGACACTACCATTTTTCCTGCCGATTGTAATTCCTCCTGTTTGCCTGCAACTCAAGGAATTACCACACATTTTAATGCGGTCTACCTTAAGCGTTTGAGTTTAAAATTGCAGGATCTTGTTCATGCTGGTCAGACCTTTGAGGAAGCCTGGGATCACTATACTTTAGACGATGCAACAGAAATTCTTGAAAGTATGATAACCCAACTTGACTCGCGAGCTTTGAGGAACGGTTGGGCCCGGTTATTGGATGGCACAGTCGAAGAACACTCAAACGACACCATCATAGAGGACACAGTCACCATTCTTCATTCCTTAGGCTTAGAATACATCACCTTTGCAGATTTGAAAAATCAAATTACTCCTCAAGAACTAACGGACGAAGAAGTTGTAAGCATTTTCCTCCAACATCAAAAGGATAACGAAAACTCCCACCTGTTTAGGCTTGGGGAGACAACGTCAAATGATGCATTCCAACGTCCTCCTGCGGATGGTTTGGATCCTGATACGAGAAGCGCACTGTTAATCGAAATCAATGATCATGTGTTGGCGCTGAAAAATGCAAGGAAGTTTTTCGAAGCCAAAGACAAAAATAGAGCACGCGCAGAAGCCATCGCAAAACGACTGAGGCAAGTTGATACTTGGATGCGAGAGATGAGAACCGAAATATTATTTCCTCCTGACCCGGTGGACACAATGTCAATGGATATCAAAGTTGAACCAGTGGAATTTTCCGTAGAAATGTTAGATGAGAGTGATTAGAGATCTGAAATGAAATTGAAAAACATGAACAGAAAATTCTTATTTTTAAGCCAGAACCAGCTCACGTGTTTGTCAAAACCCAACTTCTCTTGTTCACTCATAAAATATATTCACCGTCAATCGAAATTTAACAGTCTTTTCAATTTCCTTCCGAAAGTCCTTCTTTTCCTTGCCAATCAGACCAAGACCGGTGCGGCATCTGCTGGACACAGAAGTTGTCTCCATTGTAATCGGTTCATTGCTGTACCTAGCCAGCCTCGCTGTCAGCGGAGACTCCGCAGGTCGCCTTCTACTTGTTCGATCCACCTTGCTCGTCGCGCGCCTCTTCTTCTTGTACCCGTCGGTTCGTTTACGAGAACCATTTTAACAGGGCTGTCGACCAATATTCCTGCGACATGCCCAGCTCATCGTAGTCGACCGATCTTAGCGATGTGTACGATGGTAGGTTCTCCCAGCAACTGATGCAATTCGTGGTTCATTCGCATTCCCCACTTTCCGTCTGCCATCTGCACTCTACCGTAGAACGTACGCAGCACCTTCCTTTCAAAGACCCTTCTAAAAGTCATTCCTGAAAAAATCGAAAAATCGGTTGTTTGTAATCTGATCTTTAGAGAAACACAAGTTTAGTATGAAAAAACATTTCTCTGTTATATGAAATAAAGTACTTTAAAACAATTGAAAAACAATCAAGGTTAGAACTTTAAAACAATTGATTTAACTTGGTGAATAACATACAGAAACAATTTAAGTATGATATTAAAGATCAATAATATTATTATCAAGAAAATGAAAACAGCCTCTTATCAATAAATTCGGTAAACGTATCTGCCGTTCTACGCATAACTGTCCCAAGTTGCAAAAGTTGTAGTTGAGAAAAAAGCGTTTTAAGGCTTGCATCACTATTGTGTAGGGCTGGTAAGATTCGTGGTAAAACCCACAAATTTCTGAGTGGCATTTAAATATGTGACTGAGTTGGGATGTAATCTGTGGCAATACAAGCAATAAGATTAATTTTGTATGTAAAATACGAGGTGAAATATTCAATGGGACTGATATGCGTAGAATCTTGCCTTGCAGCAGAAAATTCTTGGCATATCAGTCGCACTGCATGATGTATTGATGGATCGTTGGCAATAGAATTTACGTTTTCAAATACACATGCCATGTGCATTATTATTTATGCTCCTTCCATGATTCTGATTATTTTTTATCACCATATCATCATTAAAACACAGTTCTATCAAATGCAATTGGTGGCTTGTATTCACAATTTAAGTTCAATGTTGTCCATGCCCCTTATCAATGCTGAGTGTCGAGTTGTTCCTACAAAGAATGTTGTAAACTTAAATCAATTTTGTTTTCTATGATCTCTAAAGTGGGACATTTATGCCTAGAAATTTCAACCTGGGACAATCTAACTTGATGTTTTTTTTGCAAACTCAGAACAAAGTATATAATTTTTTTTTGTATCCAATAGTATAGGTAAAAAATTAAGCATATATTGAAAAAGCTGCAATTTGACTCAAAGCAACATGGGACACTTATGCGTAGAACGGCATACGTTATTACTATATTCATATACTTTTAAGGCCTGTTCATAAGCCTTGAAAATCACGTTTCACCATCGTAGACATTTCTCCGTACATATTTTTGATTATTTTTGTATGGAGCGTAAACTTTTTTCAGTGACATATTCAGTATCAAGTGACATGTCGGTTTATCAGAAGGTAAGGTGAAACTGGATTTTTCCATATGATTTATAGATTAGGTTAGTTATTACTCCACGATTTTTGAGACAAAAAATCACAAACAAAACAAAACAAACAACAGCTCAAATGGCTAACCAATGGATGGTCCAGTGGAGCAAACAATTCATGAAAAAATTTACGCCTGAAGTCCTAATAGTAGTTGAGAATTGTTCTTAGAAAACTTCGAAGTGATAGGGACTTGAGCTCGTATGTCCTTAAGTTATATTTTCGATAATAAAAAAAAAAACACTTCAATGTTGATTATCTGATGCAGAAAAGTTCGTCACGGGAAAACAGTTAAAACCAATCTAAACCATCAAAATAAATCAGCCAATTTTTTTTTTCAAAAACAACGCAGCCAAAATAAAACACGTCAGTAAAAAAGCAGAGCTTGCTGCGATCTTTCCACTGAAAAAAAAACTTAATTCTTTTTATAAATTTTTGTGGATAATAATTTCTATAAGCATTACATGTTCAAACTATTTTCAAGTTTTATACTGTTATAATTAAAATGTGAGCTCGGTTCGTGAGATATTTATTAAATACTAGCAGAAACCGGCGCGAGCCTTGCTACGCATGGAACTATATGAATGAAAAATTAATAGAACTGGCGCGCCTATGTATTTTTTTCCGAATGAATATGGTAAACATACTTTCGTTTGCTAATGCTTGTAATTTCTGCAAAAAAAACGAAGGTTTGTGTTTTTAATTTAACCCTTGGATCGGTAAATGCAACCGGTTTTTCTTTCTGTGTAGAAGCATTTCATAGATAAAACATTTATCTTCAAACTAAGCCGTATCCTTTCAGTTTGAACGTATTTTTTTTCTCGCATAACCTTAGATTTACTTATTGTGCATAATGTAGCACTGATAGTAACTCAAGCATTCCCCATTCTTGAATACGAAGGGGTTAACCTTGTATCATAACATGCTGTTTAGCCGAAATATTCCCTTTTGTTTGAGTTTAGTTGCTCATGGATAATTACTCATCCTCCCTCCCTATATGGGGAAGGGATCTCAAACAACCTAAGACAAAAATCCGGCCTAAAAACCCTCACAAACCAAATTTGGTATTTAATTGATTAGTACTCGAGTATTGCAGATATTAGTGTTCCATTTGTATGGGAGCCGCCCCCCTTCCAGATAGGGAAGAAGCTTCGAACCATCATAAGAACTTTTCCGGCCCCAAAATCCCAACACATAAATTTTCATAACAGTAGGGATAATTGTCATGTTTGGTTGATATTTGTGTCTCATTTGAATGAGAGCTAGCC